>CAJNIZ010046519.1:2561-39304 GCA_905231905.1 Symbiodinium pilosum
AACCCTAAACCCTAAACCGAAGGAGCTCTGTCTTCGAGGAGGAGATCCAAGTCCTCGCGACTAGGTTTCTCAGGTTATCTTCGCCTACATCTTCCCTCTGCCGCCGTTGTTTCTGAAGCTCATTCTTGCTAAGCCCTACGAACCACCTGGCAAGAATCCCATATGCACATAGAGAAACCTACTACTAACCGTTTTACTATCATTACTATCATTATTACTATTATGTATCACTACTATTATGACGACTATTACTACTAGTATTATTACTGTCATTAAGTACCACCCCTCTAAGAAGCAACTTGAGCTCCCCTAGATCTCGTACCGGCCCTTCACAGACTCCAAACCATGGTTGCTATACAGCTTCCCAAAAAACAGCACGAAGCCCACCATAGAGCCTGAGAACCGTCTTCATACCTAGACACCAAACTCTGCACTCCAAGGTCTTATACCCCTAAACCCTTAAACCCTAAACCCCTAAACCCCTGAACCATAAACCCTAAACCCTACGGGCCGCCTTCAGCTGCCTTGCCTCAGCGGTGGCGCTGCGCTTTCGCAGAGCGAAACTCTGCTCTGCGGCGGCCGCGGAAGCGGCCTCCGTTGTGAGGGTTCAAGGAATCCCAAGCATGAAAGGTCCTTTTGTCGTATTTCGGTGTATAATATAGAAGGATCTCGCACCCTGTAATAGTGGAAAATTGGAATATAAGAGGACCCTACAATTACTACTATCCCCTATAGTCACTATTTCAGGGTGGGGGTCCACCTAAGGTATAGCATAGTGGGAAGTGGGGTGCATTTGGAGCAACCTGTGAACCCTTGCGCTACCCCCAGGGCCTCTTCGACTTGCCTGGCTTTGGTCCGATCCTCCAATGCCTTTCAAGCAGCCAAGGTAGCTAGCTCATGCATGTGAATCTGCGAGCTTGGTCTGTCTTGAAGTATGCATACACATGAACATATTTGTGTATGTATATGATATATACATATGCATATTTTTGCACAGATGTACATACATTATATCTGTGTATACGCATACATACGCACACATGTCTATACGCGTGTGTATACACATAAGCATCCGTACATCTATGTACATATGTCTGACCACATGTACCCAAGCAGGAACAAACGAACTAACGAAAGAAAGAATGGAACGAGCGAATGAGTGAATGCATGAATGAATGAATGAATGAATGAATGAATGTATGAATGTATGAATGTATGAACGAGTGAGTGCATGAAATAATGAACGAATGAGTCCGTAAGTGAGTGAATGAGTGATATAATAAATAAAGAAAGGCATTAAGTAACGAATGGCTGAATGACTGAATGACTGCATGACTGAGTGAGTGAGTCAGCAAATGAGTGAACGAAGGAACAAATGCATGATTGACTGAAAGAAGAAACGAAAGAATGAACATGAATTCGTGCGCATGTGTAGGAAGTGTGTGTGTGTGTGTGTGTATGTGTGTCTGTACATGTGTATGTATGTGCATGTTTTGCGTATGCGTGCGCATGTGTGTGCATTTTATGAATATAAATATGAATATATATGTATATACGCATGGCCCCAAAGCAGCATGTTTTGCATGTGCGAAAAGCAGGCGTCGTGTACAAGGGTATGTCCATGTTGGAGGATGTCGTGCGACAGGGATGCAGCATTTTTGTTTACAGGTTTCTACCTCTCATGGGAAAGTCTGAAATCATGAAGCATTCAACACGGAGCTCTCAATGTCGAAGCACCCCCTGTACCCTCGGCCCAAGTAAGCGGGATCTTGCTGATGCTTCTTATTTGGCGAGAAATATCCAACAGGTGACCAAACATCCTAAACCCTACATCTTGAGCCTAAACACCCAAAGGTCTGGAGGGTCCCCCTTTTACATGATGCTCGCAAGTGAACCGTGAACCAAATCCTGAGCTCTTTTACATGATGCCTGCGACTGAGCCATGAAACAAATCCTGAGCCTAAACCCTAAGCCCCCTCATTTCGAAGAATGCCACGCCCTAAGCCCTCGCTGAACCCTATATACTGAGCCCTAAGCCCCCTAAGCCCAAAGCCCAAATGCCAAACCCTAAATCCTAAACCCTAAACCCTTTCTGCCTGGAGCTCAGCAACCTCAGCGGCATTCTCAACTTCGAGCTCTCGCCTTTCTCACACAGCAGAACAACGTCACAACGTTTTGGGGCTTAGGGGCTTAGGGTTGAGGGTTTAGGGGTTCAGGGTTTAGGGGTTGAGGGTTTAGGGGTTGAGGGTTTTAGGGGTTGAGGGTTTTAGGGGTTTAGGTGCTAAGAGGTTTAGGGTTGAGGGTTTAGGGGAGTAGGGTTGAGGGAATTAGGGTTTAGGGCTTTTCACGGTTCATGGGTTCCCCGACCACCCATGTTTAGGGTTGAGGGCCCTATAAACTTCGCCTAATCGCACCAACAGTCTGCAAAGTTACAATCCTAGTCTGAAAGTCCGGACGATCTCCCCTTGCCCCTAAACCGTAAACCCTCATAGACTCTGTAGCAGCATAAACCCGAACAAAGCTACATCTTGCATATGACTCTTAATTCAAGCTGAGCCCCAGGGTCTAGGGTTTAGGGCCCAAGCAAACGCCGCAACCCTTCCCGCAAATTGCAGATTGCCAAGTTGAACACATCATGTGGGCACCCGTGCCATTGCAGGTTGGCAATTCTTTCTGCTCAAGAGTATCCTAAATTGTAGCTTCCGTTTTCTTTTCCATTACCCCTGATCCCCAAACCGCTTCCCCTTTGTACCTGAAGTGCCCCCAATCAATGTAGAAGCCTGAATACGGACCAGATGTTTCCGCTTCATTTCCCCGAAAAATACGCCCTATACCTACACGATACCCAACCCGGAAGCAAAACAAACAGTCTCCGTACACGCCTTATATAAGCACAACGCCATCCACCCAACATTGCTGACTCTGCTTCCTAGGATGGGCACTAGCAGTATGCCTCTATCAAAAATCACCCTAAAACCGTATTTGATATCTGGAGATAAGCTGGATTCTGACATTGCCCAATCGCTACTCGCCATTTCTAGCTATATATATATATATAACCGCATTCCCTCTGTGTACACATCACTGTTGTTTCGCCTTCGGCGCACATGACCTCGGTCCGCCCCCAAACCCTAATCTAGTTAAGCCCTTTAAGTGCTTAAAGGCTCAGGGGGCTTCGTATATACTCTATCCTGAACCCTAAACCCTTCAAACCACAAATCCATTATAACATTGGGTTATACTTCTCCTACTTGGGGTTAGTCTTCTCATGACCCTCTTGGTGAGCTACTTATCAAATCCGCAGGCCCTCATGCACAGCATACTTACCTAGAGTTAAGGGTTTAGTCTCTGTATCGAGGCCATAAATGTAAACCCCTAACCCCAATAATAAGCCCTGTTTCACAATCATATGAAAGTCATAGGAAGCACACGCTAGTTGGCGTAGCCAAAACAATTTCATTGCTTGTTCTAAAACTACATAAGCCCTTCTAAACCTCAGTTTCCATGTCAGTTTGAGTTTGATTTTCTTTTAGTGGATACTATCCGCAAAAATCCCCTGGAGAATCCCTAATCCCTCATCCCTGAACCCTAGATATCCCTTACATAACTCCTATATATTGCCTATATAAATGGCAGTTTCCCTCAATAAGGGGACCCCAATTTTGGAAACCCCTAAACCCTAAAAACTCTAAACCGTAAATCCTCTATATCCCCGCACATATCCCCTGTATATCCCCTCTACTACCCTCATATCCCCTTTATAACCCTTATAGAGCCCCTTTGAAAAGTCAAATCATTTCGGTCCGAAAGCAGGCTCAGCCTTGACTGCGCTGCTCTGGCTTCCGCAGCAAAGGCTGCCACTTCGGCTGCCTGAACAACAGGCTGGTCTTCTGGATGGTTCCGTGGAATCTTAGTTTAGGGTTTAGGGTCTAAGGTTCCGTGGAATCTTAGTTTTAGGTTTTGGGGTTTTAGGGTACAGGGTTCATTTAATTTCGTAGAAACTTAGCTTACGGTTTGGGGTTTTAGGATACAGCGTCTTAGCATGTGGGGTCTAGGGTTTAGGGCTTTGGGGTTTAGAGTTTCAGGTTTAGAGCTAAGGAGTCACCTTAAAGAAGGTACAAGGGACGGCAGATGTAGGAGCTATTTGGAGATATTTTCAGTTGGAGGGTTTCCACAAACTTGGGGCTCCCTATCAGGATTGCTCTATTGTGGGGTGTATATTAGGGCCTATTGGTTTGTGGATACCTTCATATTAAGAGAATATGTCAAAGTCTAGCTCGTATTCCTTATTGGGATCTAGTACCTAGTATGAGTTCAAGTCGTATTAAAATCATACAATATTTTCCCTCATGGCTTTTAGTAGACGAGAATCTCAAACCAATTTCCAACTGTGACTCAGCTGAAGGGAGGGCAACGGTTCCAGGGTTCAGGGTTGAGGGAAACCAACTCCTCTAACCCTACACACAGATTCTTAAACCTAAGCTCCAAATCCTAAGCTTCAAACCCCAAACCTAAACCCTAAACTCTAACCCTAAACCCTTTAAACCCTAACTGACCCCCCCTCCACCCCCATGAAAGCAAGCATGCAAAGCCTCTGCTGCCGCCCGGTGCTGAGCCAGGACCACCTCCTGGCCAAAAACACACCAGGGTTTAGGGTTTAGGGCATATGTAGGGGTTATATAGGGATTATGTAGGAGCCTACATATTTATAGCGATGTCTCAGATTTTTTTCGTGAATCTTACTGTATTAGTGGAGCGCTGTCTAGATGAAGGTGCAACGTATCTTGAAGCTGAGAAGCAGACGGCCTGATATTTCTCAGGCTTGTCCACTTAGGAGTTTGGGGGCTTGATTGGTGGTCGCCCCTTGCTTGCTACTTCACTTCATCCTATCAAAGCTAGCTACTCTTGGGCACTATGCGAAAAGATGACTTCCAATGCCTGTAACACCAAACCGGTCGCAGCCGTGACAAAACCATGACTTGTGATGAAAGCGCGCCTGCAAAAGGAAGTTGATCTAAAACCTAGCCTATAGAATCTCTACCAGCAAACCCCACCCCCCCATAGTCCCAATATAATTCCTGTAGAAGGCCTCATACTCCCCATACAATCCCTGTAGAAGGTCACTGTGAGGGTCACCAGTCCTCTCTGTCCAGGACTGAAGCCGCATCCGCTTCTGCATCCTGGTGCCCATGAGCTTCCCCCCAAAAAGGAGGTGGGGATGTAGGGTTTGGTGTTTTATGGGGGGGGGGGAGGGAGGGTTACCTTTTTTGGGAAGTTCAAACAACAAGGATATAAGTAGCTTTGCGTCTAGATTGGGGTCCTCTTATTTTGGGAGACGACCCAATAAGATGGTGCAGGGAGGGAGAAGTAACAAGAAACAGCATGGAAAGAACGGGGATCTTTCAACACTCCTTTGTCCGAGAACTCCATACGGCAAACGCATAACTTACGATCACAAATATCCTCCCAAGGGGTTCTCACTTCTTCTCAAAAACGTTCGCTGGTTGTCTGAAGCCCTCAGCAGTTTTCTATAAAGCCGGGACGTAACATCAGAGGCCCTACTGCGAGGACAGGAGCCCAGACTTTACCCCGTGAATCTCTGGCAGGTATCTGGGACTATTTCTGTGGCCCCCAAAAGGGTCCAGCGACCTGCAAAATGTATACTGGGGGTTAGAGGGGCTGCTTCATGTGTACTTTGGCCTATCTAACATAGGGTACTTTGCCACCTGGACCTTTTGGATCTACAAGCCTTCTCTTCACCAACATCTGTGCCCATAGGATATGTATGACTTTTGCCAAATAATGCCTCCACCTATATGAGCACCAAGGCTGCTTCGGGTGCAATGAGGACCAGCTCTGAAACACGAATTTCATCTGGCATATCCAACAGACAGGATGAGCAACCCTAAACCCTAAACCGTAAGCCCTTAACCCACTCTGTGACCAATATGTTGAGAACCGCCCACTCACTATAGTCCCCCTTAAGTAGATTGAATATGGGGTATAATAGGAATCTTAGTATAATATACCTCTATCTACTCAAGGGACTATAATAATGCAAGAAGAAAGCCCGCACTGGAAGCGCTTGACATGATGGCGCTTGTAGAGCTTGCGTAGAGGACTGTTTCTCAGAAAGAGCTCATGAAGCTTGATAAGCGGGGAATCCAGCCTGGCTAACCCTAAACCGTAAACTCTATTCTTTTGTCAAGCAGTTCCTATTAAAACCAAACTGAAGTCCAGATTGCCGGAGGCTTTATAACTTGCGACGCCCAGCATCAAGCCACCCCCAGCCGAATTATGGGCAGTCATGGTAAAGGTGTTGCAGTGTACACTCAGACTATATCAGTATTGTTGCTGGAAATTCTGATTCAAAGTCTCTAGACACAACTCAGCTGCCCCAATTTTGAAGGATCCGATCTCCCCAACCTCAACTCGACCCTGAATTCCGGCTGTCTCTTTCCACCCTGCCCCCAGGTGCCTCCTGCAAACGCCGCAGGGCATCTCGAGTTGCTCCCTCTGCACGACACCTCTCAAGGACGCCCTCATATTTGGAGGCCCACTGCCCATAATTGGGATAGCCCCTTAAAGCCCATTTAGTGGGATTATAAGTAGGGGAAAAAGGGCAGTTCTGGGTAGTTACTAAGTCCCTTAGGCTTCCAGGTAAGGTCCATAATCTCAATCAACCCCTGCCTGGACGTTACATAGCCCAGTACTATCCTTTGGGCTGCAGTGATCGGAAAAATGGGTTCTGGGTTCTATACACCGTATCTTTACATAGCCCAGTAACCTATTGTTTGGGTAACTGGGAGCCCTTGGATTCCATGAAGGTAACTTGAGTGAGAGTCCCCAATTCTCATACTACCGTGCCAAGAATCTGTGTCTTTTGGGGCTCTCTTTTGGATTTTGGGGTTTGGGGTTTAGGATTTGGGGTTTAAGGTTGAGGATTTAGGCTTTAGGATTTAGCCCTAAACCCTAAACCCTAAACCCTAAACCCAGCTGCCAACATGTGCACCCTCATCGACTGCGTCCAGCAGTTGGAAGAAACTGTGGGCTTTCAAAGGCCCGGCCTCCCCCTTTCGGAGAATTTTTAGGGTTTAGGGTTTAGGGTTTAGGTTTACAACACGGACACATGTAAACTGGGTCATATTCAGGGACTCCTGGCTTAGAAGCCCCCACTTAACATGAAGATAAGGAGACTCTAGGCTCCCAAATTCATAGCCATGCTTCGGCTCCTCTTTAGAAGCTGTGGTACGCTGGATACCAAGAATCCTGCAGTACTCTCAGCACCCTCAACCTTGGGCTTTTTGTTGGGTTTAGGGTTTAGGGTTCGCATGCGAAGGTCATGCAGGATTCTGGTAGCAACAGTAGGTGGACCCTCTTAAAAATTACAAACCGCAACATAATCTCAGCGTCCATTTAAGTTCCCATGTTCTTTTCCATTGGCGTCTCGAACACCCTAAATCTTAAACCGCAATACCTAGATGTACATACATACATACATACATACATACATACATATATATATATATATACGTGTGTGTGTGTATACATACATACGTAGATACACCCTAATTCAACCTAAAAACATACACATGTAGATACAGGAATCTTACTTATCCTGTGAGGCTGAACGCAGCTCAAGTCTTCAGAGGCTTTCAGTAACGAGAAACTTAGCAATGTTTAGGGTTTAGACTTTAGGGTTAAGGTTTAGTGTAATAAGGAGGACCCTATAAGAGCCATGTGGTAATCACATGGTCCTCATGTTGGAGTTTACGATGACCAAATTGCCCTTACTATTTGCTGTCTATAGAAGCCCCGTAATGGAAGCCCCGTAAAACGCATGTTTTGTTGTTCATCTCATTTTCTCTGGTTGCTCATATGAATCTCCGTTCTCGAGGTACTATCCCTACGGATGGCCTAGATAATCCCAAAACCCTCATGCCTAAACCCTAAACAGCCCCTTTGTAGTCCCTATATTAGCTATGGTGGAAACTCCTAGTATCCCCCTTAAGAAGCCCTAGAACGGGAACCCTATATCGTCCCATATATAACACCCCTCAAAATCCGAAACCCCACATAATCCCTACATAACCCCCTTGAAGGATCATAATACATCCCATGTCAGTCCCCTATATAACCCCCTTTAAACACCCTGAATCCTACATAATCCCCTACATAACCCTTTTGAAGGATCATATGATATCCCCTGTCAGACGCATTCAAAACACTCAGGCCTGGCTGCCTGCTCCTCAGAATCCTCTTCCTGGCCTCACGAAGCCGGTGCATTTGGGGGTTTCCGGAAATTGGGCCACCCCCTTTTTTGGAGAGTCCCTAGAGTGAGGACTATACGACGTTGGGTTCCACATTGGGGCTCCGATTTATGGAAAACCTCCAGGCTTAGGGCTTGGGACTGGTTGAGAAAGGAGTCTGCTTAGCTTGTGTCTCATAGAATGGGAAGCGATTATCGTGATGCGGTGTGCAACCAGCACAATAGCCCGGACTACACAGCATTCTGGGACATCCGCTCTCAGAGCTTTGGCCTGTAGCTTCTAAGGCTAAAATCTAGAACAATAGTTTTTGTCTGAATCGCGTAGATCTGTTGATCCAAACGGATTCTCAAGGATATCAGGAGATTCTCTTAAATTCCCAGCGCTCCTAGCCTTAGCAAGTACACAAACATCAACGAAGGGACCCACACAAACCTTCTTTGAGAGAAGGTTGGGGGTCCCAGTGAACCCTAAGCCCTAAATCGTGAACCCTCAAGCCTAAATCTAAAACTCTGAGCCCTACTTGCTAGGCCCTAGAGCCTAAGTCCCAAACAGACTGGTGGTTAGTAGGGAACGAGGGAATAGGGAAACATAATTCGCATAGTACGTAAATGCTGTAATCGTTTGCTACTTATTTTCCATCCTCCCTATATAACCCCATTTAAATTAACCCCGTAAATTGCAGGGTCCGGGGCTTGCCCTAAACCCTAAACCCTTAATCCTAAACCTCAATTAAGTCCCAAAATCGGAGTGTCCTGGGCTTACTCTGAGCTTTCGACGGGCAAGCTCCTCCTCCTCCTTCCGCGCGTAGGTTTGGAGCGAGCAGATCTCCTTTCAGCCAAAGGACATAGGGTCGATCAATATATACATATATATATATATACACATATATATATATGGGCCATAGTCTAAACTCCTTAAGGGGGGTTATATAGGGGACTACTATAGGGGCTATTAAGGGGGATACTAGGAGTTTAGACTATAGCTCATATAGATAGTGTTTTTAGGAGTTTTAGGGTTTGGTTTAGGGTTTAAGAACATGTTTGTGATGCTTTAGGACTTCGGGGAATGTTAACCCCATTTCAGAGAATCAGGTCAAGAAGAACATGGGGAAAGCAACGGGAAGCTAGGATTTGGGAGGCATGGTACTGTATGCTGCTAAGCCCACGCATTCCTGATATCAATAATAGGGGTTACGGTCGGAAGGCGAGGTGAAGGATTCAGGGTTTGGGGTTCAGGATCTGGGGCTGGGTGTTACAACTTCGGTTTCAGGGCTTGCGACTTGTCTTTTTAGAATGTGGGAGGCTGAGGGTTCAGCGCGAGAAAAAAAAGGCTGTTAGACCAGGCAAATCAAAAGGAATCATCGGTTCACTAAATCGGCCATGTGGAAGTCTCAAAATAATGCCTACATAATGACCCACAGAATCCCCTTTACGATGGCAGTATGCCAATGATAAGTACGCACTACACTTGGTGTAGGGGTTAGGGGTTTAGGGTTAAGGTTTTTTTGTCAGTATCTGTGCCTACCTTCCACTCCCCTGAGCCCTGAGACCTGCAAACCCCCTGCCCCGAACTGTTCATCAACTACGCTACCAGACTTCCTTTGTGGAGTCTATACGAAATTGTACACAGCTTTGTCCACCAAACGCCTATGTCCATAGCTGTACCCGGGGCTAGTTAGCTCCCAGCCCTAGCTAAATCCCCAAAATTAGAGGTACCGTTCTAAGGGTCCCAATAATAAGGACTATAGTATTTTGGGGTCTGTATTGGGGTCCCCTTATTCGGGAAATTACCATATCGACATGGGGGCTCTGAAAACACAGGGCAATTTTCCGGGCTCCTACATTTGGGATCCGACCCCTCGGAATCTAATAACAGTGGGTCGTAAGCTTCAGAACTCCTCTGTAGAGACCTGCGTACACGTGTAGATCATCCCTCTCTTGAAAATCTAGGGAACATGAAGATTTAATCCAAGCCCAGTTCAAACTGTTATGGCACGTACAGTATGCTATGACTCATGCACACAACCCCCCTCAAACTCCCTCAAACCTGCTAACCCTGAACCGGCTGGACTCCGCTGGAGTCCCTAAACCCTAACCCCCCAAAAACCCGACGCCTCCTGAAGAACCCGACGCACCTCTTCAACTCAAAACCCCCTGAACCCTCGACCCTCCCAAGCCCCTGAAATCTCCAACCACCTAAACCCACTGAGCCACCTAAACTCCCTTGAGACCATGAGCCCCGTCATCCCTCAACTCAGCTCTAAACCCACTGAACGCTCTGCTCGCACATGCAAACAACCATGTGAAGTGCACTTACCGGGGCCGGTTAATTTTCTGTCAAAAAGACCCAACATGATACGGCTCCAGAAGGGCTACATACCCATAAGGCGCGTAAGAGGTTGCTTTGACCATGTTTGCTCGGGTGATCTCATGCACTCAAACACGAACCTTTGTAGCCTTAGTACAGCTTGGGCATGCATGCCCAGGTGGATGCTCTGGTTGTTCGCTGATTCCGGGGTTGAACGTCAGGATGGTTTGGGCAGGCATGCGCTGGTCACTGTATGCTATGTGGAATGCAGAGCACCACGTTATGCAGGGAGGGAGGCTGCAAGCACATCTGCGAGCCACGCCTTTCTTGTCAAGAAACAACGCACGACAACATGCAATCAGTCGCGCGCTTGTACAGCGTCCAACTGCGCCCAGACGAGCAAATCCTCAACCTAAAACCCTTAAATCAACACCCCTCTGGAAACCTCGACTCTATAAACTAGCCCCTCCACCCTGACGACGACTTTTCGAGCTCCGCACCTCCTCGTGGCCTAAGGTTGCCAGCCGCCGGTCCGCCGCCGAGGCGGCCCGGCGACGGAAATCCGCGGAAGCCGCGGCTAAGGCCTGCTGTGAGATGAAGGGGGTTTAGGGTAAGGGTTTAGGGGATTTGGGGGTTTAGGATTTATGCTTTAGGTTTTTGGATTGTGGGGGTTTAGGGTAAGGGTTTAGGATTTACGATTTAGGGTTTAGGGTTATGGGGGTTCAGAGTAAAGGTTTTGGATTCAAGCTCTAAGGGTTATGGGGGCCTAGGGTCAAGGGCTTACGTAGGGTTTAAACTTTACATAGGGTTTGGGGTTTGCCATATAGGGTGTTAAGTATAGGGTGTGTCTATAAGCATAACAAAGGGCCGTCATCCTGGGTCCTTATTTACCTAGTACGTATGCCATACATACTCCCATGCGACCCTAGAACTCATGAAACTAGTTTAGGGTTTAGGGGTTTAGGGTTTAGGGTTTCTAAACCCAGAACCTTATTTGTAGTCTGGAACTAAAGTCTGAACCTCTAAAGACTTCACTTACATGTCATTGCGTGAGGCCACCCCGTCGTCATCGTGTGAGAGTGAGGTCCCCAGGAAAGGGAAACGAATTCTTGTGAAACCTGAATGCTCCCACGGACCCAAGAGGCTTCCCTATTATACCAAAGCCCTGGTTTAGGGTTTAGGGTTATAGGGTTTACCCTAAACCCTAAACCCTAACCTCTCAAAAAATGAACCACTCCCCAGGTCAACATCTAGGCTGTTCCCAAAACTAAGGTCTTTTCTTTGTGGGCCCTTCTTTGGGGAAACTACCCGAATGAGTTTTGCAAAGCAACCCTGTAGAAGGCTTCAGAGGAGAACCCCCGCGGCCAAGTGCAATCCCCAAATTTCTCTAGGGGTTTAGGGGTTTAGGGATTTAGGGATTTAGGGTTTAATGATTTAGGGTTTAGGGTAAACCTTTTGGGAACCTCAAACTTGGGCCTCTGTCTCTGAAGTGAGCTCCATGAGCAATTTGTCTGCCACGGCAGTATCCTCGTCATTCTGACTGGGAGTTGAGAGGCGTTTAGGGTTTAGGGTTTAGGGTTTAGGGTCTAGGGTTTAGGGTTTAGGGTTTAGGGTCTAGGGTTTAGGGTTTAGGGTTTAGGGATCAGGGGGCAGGCGTTTGGTGTTCAGGACTTCCAGCTGAGGGCTTACAAGCTCCCGAATCGGAGCTCAACAATTTTGAAAACCACCATATGGGCATGGGGGTTCGGATGCATGCAGTTTTGGGTTATTAAACTTTGCGATGTGGTCTGGAGTAGTCATTTTCCTAAATCGTGCGGCATTTACATGGAGGGCGGTTATGGGAAGTAACGAGCCCAAACATCCACAAAAAGGACAAACACAGACATTTCAGAGCGGGGTCCTGGTCTACACACAGAAATCCGAGGGACCTAAATAGTTTGCGATACCTTAGGAGGACCCCGCACCCTGTAATAGTGATATAATAGGAATATAAGAGGACCCTATATAATCCTTATTATCCCTTATAGCCACTATTGCTGGGTGGGGGGCGGGGGTCCACCTAAGCAATACCAGTCGGAGTTGTGCTGTATTTGACTATCTTGACCACAGTTATACAATCTACAGGCATAATATTGGTAATCATGGAGGCCCCTGATCACAGTAGACCCTCGGAAGCCCCACATCCCAGCAGCGATAAAAGACAAGTCAATGATTTGAAATGCCGGCCTCAAAAGGCTCAAGATTAAGGGCATGCTGTTTCGAGTTTAAGGACGGTTGGGTTCACCACCTTAAACCCTAAGCCCTACTCAAACCCTAAACCCGTAACCTGTCGACCCGCCTGCGTCAGCTGTGCAGCGCTTTCCTCCTGACGCCGAGCAGCCACTTCCTGCGTTTCTGTGAAGGAACTTGATTTAAACTACTAGAGGAATCCCATTATTTACTGCATACCCATATAATGGTAGCTCGCCCCGCTACTTACTATATACCCATAGAAGCCATAGCCAAAACTCCTAGCATCCCCTTGGAAACCCCTATAGTAGTTCCCTATACAATTCCCCATAAATCCCCCCTTTTGTGGAGTTAAGACGATAGCTCACAAATATACTAGTCGCTCAAGTTACATGGAGGCCCATGGGACTTAGTAAGTACTTATAACTGGGATTATAACCCTACATATAATTGGGGTAACCCCTATAAGCCCTTGTAGGGGGATTATAAATAGGGTTCTAAGCCCAGCTATAAGTAGTTACTAAGTCCCATTGGCCTCCAAGTAAGTTCCTTAACAGCAGCCCAGCTTCGGCGGCAGTTCCGTAGCTCTGGATCTCCGCTGCAGCCTTCTCTATGTTCAGCTTGTAGTGTTTAAGGCTTACCATAGGGATCCAAGTAGCCCAATGTAGGTGGTATGTACAAATTTTGGCGCCCAATGCAAGTATTCTTTGTATACTTGGATCCCAAGGCTTAGGGATACTATGGATATTGGAGCTACAGTAAATTGGCCTTGTGCAATTTCATGCACATGGGTTCCTTGTGAGAATATATATATATATGTAATATACATATGTTAGGGACGATAATAAACTACAAAAGGGACCCCTATGTCCGCTGTTAAGGGTCACCTAATAAGGCTACGACTATAGACAGCAGTTCATGTGAGTTCTCCAAAGGGGACTAGCACGGAGATCCCTACCGAGGAAATTGAGGAGATGATTTTGAGCAACTTTCATACGGGCAGTGCTAGGCGACCGAGTCAGGGCATGATGTTAAGGGTTTAGATTTTAGTTTCTTGGCCGGTAAACCGTTGCTGGTACTGTGGGCCATCCCAAATCCATCAAAGTCCAGTCTGAATCCCCAACAAACATTCAGTCAGTCCCAGGCCACCAATCCTAGAGTCAACGTAGATCCCACAGACCCTCGGGCCGAAACGCTGTAACAAAGCTTGAATGCCAGTAGTTGTCAGAAAACACATTCCAGAAATCAGCAATCGGAAACGCAGGATGCTTATTCCTAAACGCATACTCTACCTCATATCCTTCAAGAGGAACATAGCCGCATGGCCCCAGGCGCTACCACTGACGAAGGATTAGAGCGAGAATTGCGAAGAATTTGAAGATTTCTCAAAACAGGGGCTTCGTAGGACCCAGCGATATAGTTGGGATTTCACAGGGATGATGGAGTACCCCCCGCCCTACTAGGATTCTCTTTCCAGAAACTCCCGCTCATGTCTGAATGAGGCAGGCACTTTGAATCGCTGTTCTCGGACAGTGGTACATGCCCGGCGCACCTGTGAACGCTTTGAAGCCCACATACAAACCCTGCTTTCCAATGTCTAGGCTGGCTTGCGCTGCGAATATTCAGGCAAGAAATTCCCTATATACCCTATAACCCCTGCCTATAAACCCTGTATCCCCTATAATCCTTACATCCCCTATATCCCCTATGACCCTTATAACCCCAAGTTACTATGGCCAAAACATGACAAAGCTCTTCTGAATGGGCCCCAGGCACTTCGTAGACCCCGTCGCCCATTTGACGGGCCGAGGCCTACAGCATGCGAAGATCAAAGGCAATGTGCATCAAGGAAAACTGAAATCCTGGGGGTCCATGTCTTCCAATAGCACCTACATTGGGTCCCAAAGTCCACAAGTAATACCACTTTAGGCTTTCTGGATCCCTAGGGAAACAGCCCAAGATCGTAGGCTCTCAATACATATGTATAGGTGGTGGCCGCTTCCGTTTCTGGAGCCTGCTGATGACCTTCTGCTTCTGGGCGTCCTTGTTGCGGGCTCCATTCTGCAAGCTAAGAGTATGGCAGTAGCGGTAGCAGCGTGGGGGCTTTGCAGGGCGTTAGGGCTCTTCAGGGCAGCATGTAGGGCCAAGAGCAAGCTCGCGACCTCATATCTTGTTGCCACGTAACTACGTTACAAACTAGCCAAATGACCCTAAACTCTAAACCCTAGGCCCTAAACCCTCAGCCAGAAACCCTAAACCCTTAGCCTCTAAGCCCTAAGCCTTAAACTTGAATTATTTAGAGCCAAGAGTTCGTACTATGTACACACTCATAGCCGCAAGGAAGGATTCTTTTCCTATTTAACTTCAAATTCCCTACATCTTGGCACCTTCCAAACAAGGCGGGTCAACAGCACGCCTGAGTAGTTTTACATCATCCCATTTAGGGTTTGAGGGGCTCATTTATGGAAAAGCCCATTACCCTTGCAATCTGGACCCTGTGGAGCACAAACCAATAAACTATAAACTCTACACTCCCTGACACTGAAATGCAAAAAGGAGTGCTCCATACCTGCTCAACGTGCATCTCCCGGAGAGTCTCGCCCAGCTTCTTTGTGAGCTCTGCATTCATGACCTTTTTAGGGGGTACTGGTTCCTGCTTGGGATAATGGAAAACGCAGTAAACTTATTGATTCTTCGCCGCATTTGAGTGCATTAGAACCTAAAAGCTGTTTTCTGGAATGCCCACGTTTTTCAGTGTGTAGAGCTTGGTATTCCTGATATTCGCTCTAACTTTGTAAGTTGGACCTTGCCATCTTCTGCGCTGGACCCCGTCATCTTGGGTCACCTTTTATGATCAGCATGCGACACCTATAAGAAAGCTACACGAAACCTCACCCCCGTAACACAGCTCGGGGTTGATTCTGGTGTAACTTATGGGTTTTACCCCTGCTTCTCATAAAAACCATGCTAGACGGAGTGATTATAGGAGGATACATATAAGGGCCTCATAATTCGGGTTGGGCACAGCTGACTATACAAAACGAGGTTCAATATGATAAAGATGATTAGTGTGTGCTTGTGTCTTTTTTTGTGAATAAACACATGTGTGTGTGCGTACGTGTATGTGTATATATGTGTACGTGTGTATATGTAGATATGTATATGTGTGTGTATGTGTGTATGTATGTGTGTATGTGTGCGGGTAGGTGCCCTAAACCCTCTTATGCTGGAGTGAGCCCGGTCCTTGGCTTGCGAGCAACCTCGGGGCCTGACTATTTATCATGGGTTCCCTTACTCCTCCCACCCTAGGTCCCCCCCCCGAGTTAAGATTTAGTAGGGACAATTAGGCCTAACAAGGTTTGAGAAGCCTTGCCTTCTACTTGCTAGATGCTGACCGAACTTCCCTCGAGGCAAAATTCTGCAAGGGATGACAAACCCAATGGTCATCAATCGGAGTGACAGCTGACGAACAAAACGCCGCTCAATGACACTGTCTCCTCAACTAAAACCAAACGCTAAAACCCAGACCCCACACCCTAAGCCCACAAGCCTCCACCCTACCCCTAAGCCCTCGACCCTAGACCGTAGGCTTCAGGATTCCGACATCCTTGCTTCCTGAAAAATCCCCTGTAACTGCTATAGGGGCTCCCTCAGCGCACTTCCGAAACCACTTGACTAACATGGAACCTGAAAAGGGACATGTGCATGCCGCTGTCCCTGTGTGGGGTTCCATATTAGTTTGGGGAAGATACCCCCACTAACTCCAAATCCAGATACACAAACCCCTAAACTAAAAATCCTAAAGCCTAAACCCTACTACCCAATGGCCCAAGAGTTCCTAAACCCTAAACCCTAAATCCTAAACCCTACACCCTAAAGCCTAAACCCTGAATCCGTAAACCCTGAACCCTAAACCCTAAGCCATGAATCCTCAACCCTAAACTCCACGGGAGGGCATGTCGGTCACATCCTGATGGCCTGCCGACGCTTAGCCTCGCCAGCCACAATGCGCAACTCCTGCCTTCGGTGAGTCAACTGGGGACTTCCCAAATATTGGATTGAGGCTGTAGGGTTTGGGGTTTAGGGTGTAGGGTTTAGGGTTCAGGGTTGAGGATGTATGGCGCTCCTGATTGTGACTGCAGGGCAATGATTTTGAGAAAGCCCAGTTCATGTCTCCTGGCTGAGGCCTACCCGCACCACAAATCTGCTGAAAGTCCCAAAATTTAGCCCTGTTTCCCCTATCTGTTCCCCAGTTTCCGTGTCATCTTCCATGTTCTTTTCCATGTGATTCTCCATTATTGGGTGTAATATCCCTTAACCCGAAACCCCAATCCTGGTTTCCATTTCATGTTCCATTTCTTTTCCATTTGATTCTCCATTATTGGGGTTAGTTCTGGAAGGTACACGAAGCTAAGGGCTTGGGCTTTAGGGCTTGGAGTATGCCAGGCAAGTCCTGGGTCTATACCGTTGATACAAAAAAAACTGCATGACCCTGAGGAGTATATCTTGGGCTCAAAACTCCAGGCCCTGCTGGATTTGTAGCATCATCAGTGGGATGTGTAGGCAGGTGAATTACGAAACGCGATATTTATACTGGAGGAGAGATTCAGGATATTGCCTAGTTGTAACCTGGGCTTTCAATACCTGGGAACTACCATCCACTCCTACATGAGCCATTGTCTAAACTCCTAGTATCCCCTTTAATAAGCCCCATGGCAGTCCCCTATATAATCCCCTACAGAACCCCCTTTAAGGAGTTTAGACTGCAGCTCACATGATTTTCCATAACAGCCTCGCGAATTTAGCCTCTCCGCTGTCTGAGAATGACTGATCTTGCTTAACCTTCTGGGTTTCGCCCTGGGCTGTCACTTATTAGGATTTGTAGGTATTCAACTTACTTATTTGTATCATGCTGTATTTATTGCGCACCTCTGCAAAACGTTCCCCAGCTCTCAGACAAAAAAAACGACGAACACTGCAGGATCAGACCATAGGGGGATGTGCTATCGGCGTAGGGTTTTGCCTTAGGGTAGAAGAACGACTGGCAGGAGCATGTGAAGTCGTGGGTAGAGTCAACATCGAAAGCCCTGCGCACCCTGTAAGCGGACGACAAATTCCTAACCCTAAACTCTTAATCTGGATATGTGGGAGATCAAGGATGTTACAGGTGAATCCCCCAGTATACCATACTCCTTTTTGCAGGGCCTCCAAGAAGGGACCATTTAAGTCGTGAATTGGGTTGTTGTTAAGGAGCTTGAATAAAAACATTATAACCGGAAAACCAGGTTTTCACGAAATATCCACAATATGGTAAGTGAGTTTAAGTTTTGCAAACAGCAACCCTTCACCCCCAAGCCCAAACCCTATGCTAAACCCTAAACCCCAAGCCCCACGAAACTTACAGGTGCTTGGTAGGGAATAAGGGAATATATTGCATACAGTTTCTATTCTAATGTGGTAGTTTCCATTCTCTTTTCCATTATCCCTACATATATATGTATAACCCCAATACCATAAACCCTAAACTCTAAACCCTAAAACCCTAAACCCCTCAAGCCTTTAAACCCTATAAACCCTAAACCCTATAAACCCTAAACCCTAAAACCTTACACCCAGCCCTAAACCCTATAAACCCTAAATCATTAACCTTAAACCCAGCAAGGAAAGGCTTCTGAGGCTCCGGGCTGCATCTGTCGGCTTATCTTCGGCGCAGCCGGTGAGGCCTTGGCCTGGAGCGCAGCCAAACTCTCCTCGCAGCTTTAGGGTTTATAGGGGTTAGGGGTTTATGGGGTTTAGGGGCTTATAGGGTTTAGGGGCTTATAGGGTTTAGGGTTTATAGGGGGTTTAGGGTTTATAGGGTTTAGGTGGTTTAGGGTCTATAGGGTTTGGAGGGTTCATAGGGTCTAGGGTTTAAGGATTTGTCTGAAAAATGGGGGCCTCAGGGATCCCAAAGATAGATGGAGATCCCAGAGGAGTGCTGTGGGGTGCCATGAAGGGCAGTTTAAGGATAATGTTGGCTTACCGTTTAGGGTTCAGGGTTCACAAGGGTTTGGGGTTTAGGATTCAGGGCTTAGGGTTTAGGATTTAGGGTTTAGGGAAGAAGGGAATAGATGCTATGGGGATTGTATGAGGACTAGAATTCTCTTATTCCTTGGGAGGAACCCTCCACCCTGTAACAGTGGTGTAATAGGAATGTAACAGGACCCTGATATAATCCTTATTATCCCTTACAGTCACTATTACTGGGTGGGGGGGGTCCGCCTAACTTATTCCCCACTGAGAAGCGGTTTAGGGCTCAAGGAAAGAATCTTCCATGTCCTTAGAGAGCACAGGGCTAAGTACGTGGTGCCTCTACATGCACGTAGGTATGTTCATTACTCATCTTGCTTAATCTCTTCTGACATCACGTGTTCAAAGCATACTCAGCGATTGTCTCGCAAAATCTTCGCTTGCGTGCTTTTCTTTCTCGGCGAGATGACTTATGCTCAATGCGCTTGGCGGTGATGTCAACAACAAACTTTGCAAAAGCGGCCCGGCGCATACGACTCCAAATATGTTGACGTGCTTCGCATACCAGATGTCCCACCTCATGGTCTGCTATAGAACCTTTCCAGATCTTGATAAAACACCGTCGACCATTGAGGGTTGCTTTCGATTGCAACATCATCCGAAAGCCCATGATGTCATCCCCAAAATGTACTCCTTGGCCCACCGAGTCAGAAAATTCGACGAAAGACCCGCCCAAGTAATGTGCAACGCCTGTCAATATCTGCATTCTTGTAAACCTTGCCAGCCGTGCCCACCAAGACATAAAATTCGAAGAATTACAAGTTTTCATTATATAAACAGACCTACAATCCACAAACAAAATCTTATTTCATAATCCCGAAGCAAGAAATGCACCCACGGAGCAACGTTCCCTCAGCATCGTGTCAGTCAGTTTTGAAACATAAGGGAGCCTTGGGGCTCAAATATCAGGAACTAGTACTAACTAGCAGTAACATGATATTACTTGGTTTAGGGTTTAGGAGTTTTAGGATCTAGGGTTTAGGGTATATAAGTTGGATACTGCCCACACTCTGTAACAATCCATAATAGGGATCACATTAAGGGTCAACATCTGACTATGGTGTAAATATTGCCCAACTGTTACAGAGTCGGGGGGGTACCCAAGATATTCCTACTAGTAATGGTCATGAGAATGCCAAAAGTTTAGAGACCAGAGATTTCCAGGTCTAGGGCTTGAAACATCCCATTCGGATCAGGCCTGCTTTAAGGAATGCAGAACTACTCGTACAAGGCCAGGGTAGGCTTACTAAAGGCAACTTTTGGGGATATAGCCTACAAATTTGCTTGAGCCCCTACACCCTAAACCCTTGAGGGTCCCTCAGTCAAGAGTCAAGAGTTCAGGGCCGTCACGTAGATCTGGGTTTAAGGTGGACCACTGGAAGATGATGGCTGTACCGTTAATACAACATATCCTGCATGATGCTGAAGTACCTTATACCTTCGGCATTATGATATTTAAGTATCAAAAAAGGTCGAGCAGGATTTATAGCCATAGTAGCAGTATGGGGGGATGATATTGAAATTCCAGTTGCTCCTGCAGGACACGGCGGATCAGCTCGGCACAGGGTTTAGGGTTCAGGGTTTAGAGTTAAGGGCTTAGGGTAGGTAAGGTCCAGACAGGGTCAGTTGGACTCGGTGAGCAGGGTTCGACTGTGTACTTGAGGATAAAAACATCAAGGCACTTGTAGAATCCATAGTGGCGCCAGAATCGCAGAACGTGTATCCGAACTTCATGGTGCCCACCCTGACCCGCGAAGTAGCAGTTCATGGGGGATCAGGAATACCTTCGCCACAAGTGCCACGCCTGAAGACTTGCACCTCGTCTGGCCATAAGGTCGCTATCTCAGGAAGTAAACAGAAACTCTCACCTCACCTCTACCCAGAGACTCCCATGCAGGTATTAATCTTTTGAATTCTTTGCCACAAAAGCATAGTAATCCTTTTCCAAAATACCAAGCTGCCATAAGAAGCCTACAAAAACAAGGAATGCATAGGCGCCCTTGGGTAAACTATGTATAGGAATTGACCGAATCCTCGGCAGACCGAGTCCGGGCGCGCGCCTCGGCTGCAGCCTCATCATAAGCACTCAGGATTTGGGCTATGATCCATGGTTGTTTAGGAAGTTCAGGGGGTTTAAGGGCTAGGATTTAGGGGTGATGGCCGGCTAGGGTGTTTACGGGGATCCAAATTGCCCCAAATAGGTACCATTTCCCAAAGTAGGTACTATTTGTAGATTTGGAGCAAAAGAGACAACTTTATGTCGGCACATGTGCTCACTACATGTATCATATGCGGGCGTACCCATGTATGCACAGATATAGCAGACGTATGCACATATGGGTGCTTTATCAGACGTGGACATGCACATGTCATGATGCTTGCTTGTAGCATAGGAGCATTGTAATGCATCAGACAACGGATACATGTTGGTTTAGGGATGTAGCGCAAGTATACTCTTAAACCAAGTAATAGGGTTTAGGGTTTAGGGTTTGGGGTAGTAGGCAATATGGTAAATAGGGATTTTACAGGGATTACATTCCCTTATTCTCTACTAACCACTAGTAAGTTGAAACATGTACTCCACCCACTCACATACCTGCTAACCTACATCATCGTGGTGTAATTACACATGTCCTTGTAGGATGGTAATCTACCTTCTGCTCAAACCTCAGACCAGAACCTCTCAACTTTTATCCTAACCCTGGCACTTCTCATGAACAAATTAATCACACCTACTTCAGGGTCCACAAATGGTTGCGGCAGGGCAACTGTAGCCCGTAGGTCTGCGTTGAGGGCTATAATATCCCTGTCCTGAGGTGTTCATTATCCACGGCTGCTCCAAAGAATGACCTGTTGGTTTGTATTGGGGTCTCAAAATAGTCAGGGGTGAAGACTTACTCCTGGTGGACAGGCACTTGAAAGATCAATGGGACTTAGTGAGCAAGCTCGTAACACCCTGTGAGCCATGGAATAACGACAGATATCCCCTACACAATCTACTTACTGAGCCCTCCCATGACCCTCCAGGTAGCCTAGGTACCCGTATAGGGAATACTTAAGAGAAACCATACTTTGCACCATGCATGTGCCTCGAAACGTTTGGGGAAATGCTAGATTTATAGAAGCCCTAAACCCCAACTACTCTAGTAGTTTCATTTTGTTTTCCATGTCCCACATACCTCATCATGTCCCTATAGATGCCTTTAAAACGTGGCGAGTTGTTATAGAGGAGTGGCTTACTACTCAGGCGTCGCCTGCTTCTTCTGTGCCAGCGCGGCTTGAAGGTCTGTGAGGCTCGAAGCCTGTTCGGGAGGTCATGAAGGCCTTTGGGTGCGGCTTCAGGATTTAGGGTTGGGAGTTTCGGACTTAGGGTTTTGGGTTTAGGGTTTATAGGGTTTAGAGTTTGTAGGGTTTGTAGGGTTGAGGGTCTATAGGGTTTAGGGCTTAGAATTTACGGTGTAGGATTTAGAGTTCAGAGACAAATGGAAGGCTGTCCAAATTATGGTCTCTTCCTTGACGTCGCATTATCAGATGTGTCCGAATGTACAGGTACCCAGAAAGAGACCACAAAGTTGACCAATTTCCACATTTGGCAAGGTACCTGCAGGGGACCCTAGGAAGGGATTTCAATTGGATTCTGGAGCTACCCCCTTGAAAATTATGTGAGCTATTGTCTAAACTCCTAGTATCTCCCTGAACCCTAAACCCTAAACCCTAATCACCCCTAGAATAATCCCCTATAAGCACTTAGGGGTATTGTGATCGGAGGCCCTGGTTAGATGCCATTGACAAAGCCACGCCGCAACAGCCTGTACAGTCCATGCTTGGTACAAAACAGAAATGGATTGGGGAATCTGTGTCTGTCCTCTCTACGCCCATGAGGCTACGTACGGGACTTTTCCCCCTGACTCACAAGACATCCTAAACCCAACAGAACATCAAGGCTGCCCTTTACAGCCGCATTGTGAACCTCAAGACTATACATGCCGAAGGAAGCACAGCCAAAGCTTCGCGTTATCAAGCGCCAAACCCAGCAAAATAGTGCATGCGGGCTATGATGATGGTCATGATGATGATGATGATGATGATGAAGATGATGATTCTGAAGATGATGGGGAATGCAGCCCTGAATTTCTAAATCTATGCTTAGGGTTGAAGATGTCCGCGATCCTCTTTGGACTCGGCAGACAAGGCAGCCGTCTCATCATTCGGAAGCACCTGGCCGCTGCATCTTTCAATCCTACCATCCTAGAGGGGGGAGGGAGTGGGTTCTAAAGCAGACTAACCTCAATTAGGTGGCTTGTAGCCCAGTTTAAAACCTACTTACTAGGTCGCCTGTGCCTTCTCAAGTACATCCATAGTAGGTTCCTAGAACTGCTTGAAAGGGACCTGGGGCTTCCATGTCACGATCCCTTTTCTTTTCAATTTGACTCTCCATCATTAGGAAGTATGCTGTGCTTTGTTTGAATGTTTTGGGTTGGGTCTGCAGCTCAGAGCTTCAAATGGTACAGCGCTCTCATTGTGGGTCGAGTATATAATCCTGGGCATCCAAATAGTCCAAAGGCCATGCTATTTATAAAACCCTAAACTTGGGTACTGCCCCCACCCAGTAACAGTCTATATTAGGGGTCCTATTAAGGGCTATATATAACCATATTAGAAGTACTATCCAACTGTTACTAAGGGGGGGGCAGTACACAACCCTAAACCCAAAACCCAAAACCTTTCAGGGCTGAAACCAAGTAGGTGATGCTTCCAAACTTCGGTGCCCAGGGAAATAAACCATGAGCCTATAGCCACGCTTAAGTAGATAGAATATGGTTTATATGGGGATCTTATTGTAATATACCCAAAGCCATATTGCCATATTCTATCTACTTAAGGGGGACTATATACTTGCACGTACTGTACCGAGATACGTACAGGCATACATACATACACACAAGCCAACCAACAGACTAAAGTGCTGACGGTATATACACGCATACATAAGTACATATATACATTTGTATGTACATATATATACATATGCAAAGATGTATATGTATGTAGAAAGCATCACATTGACCTTTCCCTGCATTATGTGCGCAGTCTAGGCTCTAGACCTCCCAACCCCTTTAAGAGAGCTGTGCGCTGCATTCCTTCTCCTTCCAACCACAAGCCACGAACACTTGGCTCTGTAGATTGAAGCTAAGGAGCTAGGATTGGTGGCTTAAGTCTTGCTGCCTATGGTTTGGGGTTAAAGGCCTTGGACTTTGCATGGCCTGTTTGCTCACCCCTCTTACAGCACTTCCTTGTACTGCAGGAAATATGGTTGGCAAGCAGATCGTAGCATGGACCTGAGGCAAGAATCTGAGTTAGATCCGCTGTGCAACTGGGTTACTGTGGAGAAGCTTACACTAAGTTGCCATGATGAGGAAACCACATTACTTACTATATACACTCATTATGGTAACTCGATTAAGGCCCTTCACAGCAACCCAGGCATGCTTTAAACCAACGGACATCTTGGGCTGCCCCGGGTATGTCCAAGCCCTCAGATAGATCTTGTTCCCAGGCTTTTCAGCAACCCATGGGTCCTTCCCAAAATTAGGGTCCCGCTTTGGTACCCTAAATATCAGAAATCGTGATATAATCTATGACTAAAAGGAGCCCACAATTTTGAAGACAACCCATATCTTACAAACAAATTCATTTCCACGCTACAGGCTCTTGAAGCTGCACAACTTTCTGGTTGTAAGTAACAGAGCACGGGCTTCTTGTAGTAGACCCTTGAAGATCCCCAACAAAATGGTCATCCAAATTGTCGTCTCTTTCTTCTTTTCCATCATTCCCTACTAACGTCTACAATCCCAGCCACCACGTGCAGCCCCTGAACCCTAAACCCCAAACCTTCTCTACCTATACATATATATATATACATATATTTGTTTATTTAATCCCTAAAAGCCTCTAGTCCGCCTTAAGTAGACAGAATATGGGGTATATGCTGATCTTATGATAATATACCCAAAGCCATGTTCTATCTACTTAAGGGGGACTATAAGCCCCCAAATCCTACAATCCCGCTAAGCCCCCCAGTTTCCAGTTCATCTTCCATGCCGGGCCTCCAGTAGTGGCTCTGCCGGTGCAGGCGGCCAATTTTCTGGCAGCACCTTGTCCCAGCTTTATATGTATGTATTTATGTATGTATGTATGTATGTATGTATGTCTATGCTATATATATATATGTACATATATGGTTTAGGTTTTGGGGTATAGGGTTTAGGGGGGGGGCCCAAGAGGACAAGAGCATGGACAATAAGATTCGAACGAGGGTTTTAGCGGCTCACAGGGAGTGGGCTGGGCAAGCACATTACGAAGCGCGGCTGTTATCTACCATGGTTCTTATCAGAACTGGTTATAAAACCTAGCCGGACCCAGCAAGGCATGCATTGAGAAGTTGACTTGGTTTGTTGTCAAGGAGCGGAGGAAGAAAACCCTAAACCCTTAACCCTATAGGTTCTTGCTAAGCAGGTGCTCACCTGCTCCCTTTGTGAAAGAAACCGCAAGGAACATGTGAAAGGGCAGCTCAGACCCTAGTGTAGGGTTTAGGGCTTAGGGTTCGCAAGCACTGGAACATGACTGCTTACACCAAGCGCTGGGCCCCAAAACTCCCCCCAACCCAAAACATCCGAACCTCAACCTCGACCAATTTGACTCATTACATCCAAACTTAACCCGAAACCTCAAGCACAGAACTCATGGGTTTAGGGTTTAGGGTTGGGTCAAGGGTTTGGGGTGATTACATCCAAACTTAAGATGAAATCTCAAGCGACATTGCTAAGACATAAAACTCATAATCCATAATCCCTGAACGTCACCGCTGAGGCAGGCACCAACTGCTCAAGTCCTCCCAGTCTCTCCGCCGCGCCCACGCCCTGGGGTCTCGGTTTACAGTCTAGGCTTTATAGGCTTTTAGGTTAGGATTTTTATAAGGCTTCTACAGTCTACAGGGGTATCAAGGGTTTAGGGCGCCAGGGCTACAGTGTATAGAGGCATATAGGATTAAAGGAGGAAGGGCCTACACAATGGTGAAAGACATGAGCCGCGCTTGTAGGCATGTGGTCTTACTTATAGGGTCTGGAGTTGGTGTATTCTTTGGGGTCCTCCATCCATATCTAGGCAACTCAAATCAGCGGGGGGGGGGGAAGCTAAAAGCCTGTAATTCAGATTTGGGATGTGAAGTTTGATCTTTCGAGCTTGTTAACCAAGGATCTGAATGTCACCGCACCGTTGAGGTGGCAAGTGCACTTTGATGCTCTCATCAATTCTGCAAGTTGCGCTTGACTGCCGCGCCCCAAACCCCAAACTGAAAACCCGGAACCCTAAACCCTAAACACCCTAAACCCTAAACCCTGAACCCTAAACCCTAAACCCCAACAGCCCTGCTCATTGCATCCTGATCTCAACCAAGAGAGACAGTGCCTGGAGATTCTCCGCGCAAGTAGGAAAATGAGCCATACATGATCGTAATAATAGTAACAACAATAATCGTACGAACATTAGGTAAAACGATAATAACACGAAATGAACAGCAAGTAAATAACAGTAATAATAGCAATAATACTCACAGTAGCGATAATCGGAAAAATAGTCGTAATTGTGATAATGCTAACACAAGTAGAAAAAGACAAAAAAGGGGGGGGGAAAACTAATTATACTAGAAAGAATAGTAACTGAAAGTAATAAAAATGATGAAGGTGATAACTAAGAGAAAGCACTTGTCGTAATGGCAATAATAACAGACAAGATGACCATAGTATACCTGCAAAGCTGGTACCTCGTTCAACGTATCTAGGTTGCTATACCCAACACTCTCAGCCCCACAGCCAGACCTTCCCGAACAGGTGTGCGGAGGTTATGTTTTCCAGTTTGCTGGCTGCCTAACCCTAAACCCTAAACCCTAAACCCTAATCATTGAAATAGGACAGGGTAGGAGACTGAATAATTTTCACATTGTCCCCTTACCATCCTCATGTGTTTTTTTTGCAATATGTATGCCCTCAAACCTTATGCTGAGTATAGGGGTGCCTACAGCATTAGGGCTTATCCTTAACCCTGAATCCGAAATCCTGAACCCTAAACCCTGAACCCTAACTCAGGGTCTGAGATTTAGTTTATGTTGTTATTTGGGCTTGGCCTTCAGGTTTAAGGCTCAAGGTTCTGGCGTTGAGGTGCAGGCCTCAGGGAATAGGACATTTCAGGGTTTAGGGTTCAGGGCTTATTTAGGGTTGAGGGTTTCAGGTTTAGGGTTTAGGGTTTTTGGTTGGGAGACTGGGCTTTCGGGTTGAGGGTTGAGAGGGTCTAGAGAAAGTATGAATGCTCAGCTCGGATGATTCACACGTTTCTTCTTTCTCTGTTTGTAGCAGCCACCTCTCCCAAAGGAATGCTTGCAAAACCCTAGGGCTCCCAGTTGCCTAAAATATGGGTTCTGGGCTTCATATGCCCTATAGTTACATAGCCCACTAGCCTACTGTTCAGGTAGCTGGGGGCGCTAGGGAAAGACAGGCACCCAACAAGAAGTTCAGGGATGCAAGCTCAGAAGTCTTGGCAGGGGACCAGTTCATACATCAAAACATACCCCATAAACTATTGAGCAGTCCCAGTGTGCACTTCATCTTCGATGTACTTGTCCATTTGGTTCTCCATTGTTGGTAGTAAATCAGGCTTCTACCCGACTGCTTGTATACCCTCATATAAAGACACCTCTGTATATACATATCTATCTCTGTATACATATAGAAAGATGGATACATACAGATATATGTGTATATATATGCATATATACATATATATATATGTATATATCTATATATAAATATCCCTCCAAACCCTGATGGCTAAACCCTATAGCCTAAGGCCTAGATAAACATTAAGCCTAAAGCCAAACCCCAGTACACAGGCTGATGATTATAGGGATTATTTAGCGGTTACATAGGGATTTTGGGATTTATATTGGGGTTATAATATGAGCCACTGTCTAAACTCCTAGTATCCCCCTTGTAATAATCCCGTATATAATAACTTACACAACCACCTTTAAGGAGTTTAGACCATGGCTCATATTGGGGTTATATAGAGATAATGGAAATGGAAAGCACAACAGCATGCTAGGGCCTCCTCGTCGAGCTGTTCCAGGTCTGGGACCGCTCGGAGCACGGCCGGCCGGTAGCCTTCAAGGCAAAGGAAAGCCCAGTCGCCATGTTGGTAGGAATTTTAGGGCTTAGGGTTTAGGGGTAGGGCTTTTAGGGGCCTTACTTGTATTAAAGGAAGTGCATGCTATTGCATTTGTTAGGCTTCAGGATTTAGTTTGGGTTATAGGGTGTACTTTGAACAAGCAGCACGTGGATCACATGAGGAATCTATATAAATGGAGTTACAGGTATTGTGTCAGGGTATACAAGGTTTGTATTTTGGATGGTGGAAGCTCAAATGGAAAATGAAACCGATACCAGGCCTGTATGGGTATTTATAGGGATTGTATGTGCCGCCCTGTTGAATCAGAATAGGTTTTGGGACACATCATACTACTACACCACCAAAAACCCTACCCAGACCTCCCAAACATCCGCAACAATGGCCCGAAAAAGAAAAAATGATGGATACATGCAATTATTATGGGCTTGCGGCTTGAGGTTCGGGTACACCCTGAGCCCCATCCCATAAACCGTGAGCCCTAAGCCATAGCCTGGTTAAACGGGGTCCAGAATAATGTGTGGATTTTTGCTTTGTTTGTGGATTTTGTTTTATGCGGTGATTTGTTGATTTTGAGAATTTTGCTGATAAACCCCTGAACCCTAAACCCAAAGCCTTGTTTCTATCCAGTTAAAAACCCTCGGCCATACAACCCTCATCCGCTTGACTCCTGAATTCCAATCCCTTAGCCCGCTTGGGACCCAGGTCCTCGGGTTTAGGGTTCAGGGGGTTGTATGCTTGTACTTGCTAGTGGTGCGTAGGGAATAAGGGAACATACTCTGTGGGGACTAAACCGGAACAGAACCCCTGGCTCCCTACTCAGTTTCAGAGGCACAAGGTGTCTACCCCAGTTTCCATTTCATTTTCCATGTTCTTTTCCATTTGATTCTTCATTATAAGTGGTAATATCCCTACATGACCTCATATCATCCTTTATCATCCCTATACAGCCCCTACATCACCCCTAAATCATCCACCCCTAAATCATTCCTATATATTCCTATATAGCCCCTATTTAACCCCTAAGACTTGCAGCTTCTGGGCTTCTGTCCCCCCGCGAAGGCTTTGGGGAACAATGTGCTTGGTGATCGTACAACGCTGCTTGCTGTGTACGACCTGAAAACAGCAAACGCGCTGGGGACTTTGACCGGTTACATTGGAGAGGAGGGTATGGCATTTTGACTAACAAGTTTCTTCTTGAGCCTCTCGCTCCAGATGTGTCCCCAAACGAAAACGAGTTTGCCTTGGGAACTAACCTAATCAGCCCCGATCGCGTATGTCTTGGTTCTTATTGAAGCAGACCCTAGCCTCCCCAATCTCCCACCATTATGACTATTATTACTACTATTTCTTACTACTATAACTATTACTTTCACTATTATTAGTATGTTGCCAACCACAACTTCCCAGGCCGTGGCGGGTACAGACATGTCTGCATGATATGAGTATGTATCATTACGGATGTCCCCTATAGCAAGCAAGACCTTAAATTCTTTGAAGGCAAGAAAGAGGCTGCGACGCTGCCACCACTGTTCGGGAAAAATTCTCTGACATGCGTACACAGTCTCCTCATGCCTGACAGTAGCACTGAAGCTCCACTGAAAATCTTGAAGCTAAAGCCCTTGAGCCTTCAAAGCTTGATCCCTTGCCATGACAACCTAAACCCTCTAACTGTAGATCCAAGGACCTGAAGACCAATAAGCCCTTAACCCCAAACCCCGAAATGAAACCTAAACCCCTAAGTAAGCCCTAAACCTCCAAACTGTAACCTTTGGCGCTAGTATCCCTGTTCCTGTGCTGAGCTGCTGCTGAGCAGGGGTTGCTGCTCGGTATTCTTCTATGAGATTACATGGGACTTCTGTAAGGTGGGTCCCACGTACCCTATAGTTTAAGGCTTATGTGTTTATCGAGGAGGTGCATGGACACCAAATGGACGCATTAATAATTTTACCTTCCCGTAGTTCCCAAGAAGAATATCATGGTATAGATCACCATCATTACAAGGAAACAACTATAGGGATCGTTTCCAACGTTTCCAACAATGCTGAAACTCCAAAGAGGTATCCCTAGTAGACACTCCAAAAGAGTGGTCCCACAAGAAATGCGCAAATGAGTGCATGGCCTGGCAAACGACATACAGGATTTCCTCTTCGTCCTACACGGGCTAGGCACGGAATTGCGAACCCTACGGCAAGTGCTCAACAAGGGTTTGGGTTCAAGTCGCCGCAGGGTTTTACGGAAGGTGGTGTATAGATTTGTCTAGGCTAAGGGCCTATACATGTGGAGTGGGGGTCAGAGTATAACGGAGGTCCCTTGGAGTGTAGGGTGTAGGAGCCAAACGAAATAAACAGGATAGAGTTTGGGGCCTGGTGAACACACACACATATACATATATGTAAAGATTAACTGTGCACAGTAAAGATACAATGCACATGTACATACCTTCATTTTTTAGGATCAGTGCCTGCCTGCGTAGAGTGGGAGTTAAGTTGAAGCGTTTGACGTTTGAGGTGCAGGGTGTACGAGCCGAAATTCTGTTGATGGACGAAATCTTGCGCCACCTTTTGTTAGAGTCCTGAGAATTGCAGGAATTTACGGGATTTAGTTGGTGCCAGATTCCCTCCATCAACAGTGGGCAGAGAGTTTGGTGTTTGGGGCGAAATTTCCTTTACGCAGATCGATGCGGCTTTAGGGGGGATCCCAGCAAAGTTTTACCAGAAATTTTGAAGGAGCCATAGTAGCTTCTTCAGGCTCCTAAACCCTAAACCCTATAAACCCTAACTTTTAATAAGCTGAGCTTGTAACCTGTTTGCCTCCTCGCCTGGGCTTTTCCTTCTTTATGCCGAGCCCTTCTAGCGACTGAACCTTGCCAGCAAAGCTCTAAACCCCAGACCTTGCGTACTGCCCCCACCCAGTAACAGTCTGTAATAGGGATAATATTCAAGGCTAGATATATACATATACTGTGTATACCTAGCTGTACTATAATTATTATCCAACTGCTACTGAGTGGGGGCAGTACTCAGACTAAACCCTAAACCAGGTCTAATGTCCTACAGTACCTGGGCCCTCGTGGCTGGCTATGAACCAAACTACTTGGTGCGGAGTGGGGAGTAATAGCTCATATCATTTTTCAAACCTGCTATACTTGCAAATACTGGACCCTAAGATTACAAGGGCGAAGGAGGCACAAAGTTTAGGCTTCAGGGCTTGGGCCTTGGGCTTCCGCTTCGAGAGCTTGTAGGTTTCAACCTTTAAGATCGAGGAGTCGTATTGCCACATGCTGGCACGCTTCCAGGTAGTCAGAAGGATCACTTGTTACAGGTTGAGCCTGAAGCCGTCAGACTGAAAAGCTCGATATGCTTATTACTTTAGGGTTTAGGGCTTGGGGTTTAGGGCTTAGGGCTTAGGATTTAGGGCCTTATGGTATCCGAATGAGAGCCCTCTAAGTGGACCCTAGACCCTACACTATGAACTCCATTTCTCAAGCTTAAACATCCAACCCCGGAACCCCCAAAACTCAGCTGTAGGCAGATCTGTGTATGGATTCTAGATCCTCCCTAATCCTCAATCCTCTCCCCAAAAGGAGAATATGATTTCCTCTATGTGTGGGACTACCACGTCCCAGTAAGAATGCTTCCCACATGCGCCCTGGACTTAATTCGAACACATTCCTGAAAGTTCCCCCCTAGACCAATATACATCCCACATAGGCCCCCCGAAGCGAACTTTAGTCCATAGATCACATGGAATCGTAGGATTGATACCATAGTGCAAACCTAGACTCAGCGGAATGACTCATTGCTTGGTGCGAGAGATGCACTTGCAGGGATGAATAGAGAACGACCGTAGGGATCCAAGTACAGAATTAATACCTACATTGGGTCCTACCTGAACCGCAAACCCCAAAGCATAGAAATATTACCTGCAGTGGGCTATTTGGATCCGAGGCCTTTCCCGAGGTATCCAAATGATTTGGATCCCTCGGGCAAGGCCTACGGTTTAGGGTCCAGGGCTTGAAACCCCTCCGGAGCTCTCCATGGTGACATTTCAAAATCACTATATCTCCGAGAAACAGAGAGCGATGATCAAGTCCCCGCTTTATTGGCTTAAGGTTTAGGTTTTAAGGGTTCAACTTGATGGTTTAGGGTTTAGTGTGATTAACTCCCACCCGAGTAGGGTGATGGGTGGTGCAGCTTAGGGTAATTGCATTCTCTCGATCCTGATTACTATCTGGCTCATACATCCGACTTGGCTTAGAACCTGTTGGCCTGCCAGCGACATGTAGGAAAAGCTCATACCTCAAAACAAGCACAAGTCACAAAAGGTGTCCTCCGGCAGCCTGCAGGCGCAGGTCCTCAACAATAGGCTTGCTTGAAGGTCAAGGGGGCTTAGCAGGCACGACTTACAAAGGTTTGAGGATTCAAATCTTCATAATAGGATTGGCAACATGTGTACATGAGAATGCATCATCGCAGCATTCATCACGATGCGCCTGGTAATTGCAGTTCAGTTGCTTCCCGACACGTAGAACATGACGTTGTTTGTAAAGGACTTCACGTGGAACATGGAATTGTTTGTAAGGGACCTGCCAAGTTGCATCCCAACCTTTAGAAAATAGGGATTAGGGTTTAGGGTCCGAGGTGTGTCTAGTTACCCGAGTCCCATTTCTGCAGTCCGTACTTTTATGAAAACTCCTCAACCTTCAGTGACGAACTGCTTGATGTACGGCGGCTCTGTGAGCAGCAAACTATTCCGGGTTGCTGTTAAGGAGCTTAGCTTAAAGTACCATCGTATGAGTATATAGGAAATGATGAGGTTCCTTCTTATAGTACCCCTAAACACTAAATACCCCTTACTGTAACCCTAAATAAGGGGGTTCCTAATCATAGTAACTAAGCTGGAGTTTCTTAACTGCAGCTTAGTCATAAGCCACGGCATCCCTGCTGCACGAGCCCAGGAAAAAAACTACTTCATTTCATGTTGGGTTTAGCGTTTAAGGTATAGAGTTTAGGGCTTGCGGTTAAGGCCACACTATGCGTGCGGCCTACTTTGATCTCTAGGATTACAACTTTTACCTAGCGACTGCTGAGGAAGCTAGTGTTGCAGAACATGGACAACCTGTTCTTTTACTGACTCTTACTATACCTCTTTTTACCATTGAGGCCGATCATTGGGGATACAGAGGATGGAGGTAGATTTCCTCCAACTAAGGATATATTGGCCATTACGCCGAGGTAATGGGGTACCTTCATCTGGGATTCTGCGGGTGAACGCTGTTCGAAAACTTGAGCCTGCCTCCAGGTTCTGTAGGCCACCGAGGAAGACCAGTTCGCCGAGATGCCTCTACAGCTCTCCGCTGGAAGGAAGTTGTTTCTGGTTTAGGGGTCTGAGTCTAGGGCCTAGGTTTTAGGGGTTAGGGACTAGGGCAAGAGTCATCCTTGAACAAGTGCAGTTTGAAGAGGGCTGACCTTGTAGTGAATGCTGGGAATTCGATACTGGATACAAGCTTTTGTAGGTATCCTACCCTTAACCCCATATACCCTAAACCCTACGCCCTATAAACCCTAAATCCTGAAGGGCAGATGTAGAGGGAATGCATAAGGCTAGAGAACCGTCACTATGACACCGACACTGACACACACCACCCACACACACACAGAGACACACACACACACACAGAGACACACACACACACACAAACACACACACACACAAAACACAACACAACTCAACACAACGCAACACAACACAACACAACTCAACACAACACAACACAACACAACACCACACAACACAGCACAGCACAGCACAGCACAACACAACACAACACAACACAACCCAACACACAAGACAACACAACACACAACACAACACAACACAACACAACACAACACAACACAACACAACACAACACAACACAACACAACACAACACAACACAGCACACAACACAGCACACAACACAGCACACAACACAGCACACAACACAGCACACAACACAGCACAGCACAGCACCGCACCGCACCGCACAACACAACACAACACAACACAACACCACACCACACCACACCACACAACACAACACAACACAACACAACACAACACAACACATTTTGATTGATTGATTGATGCAGCACATTCCCACAGTCAGCTCCACACAAGCTCCCTGCAAGGGCGCAAGAAGACACGGGTTCGGACAGAACTGCCGCAAGCCCTAGCTGTCATCTTGCGAAGTTATGGAACGTAGTGAGGCAGGTCTTTCACTGCTCATCGTTGCATAACCCGACTGAAGATAAGCCCCGTACAGGCAAAGACACAAACCAAAATGCAGCGAGCAGAACCCTGAGCTCCATCCTTCAGGCAAACATCCTTGTGCCTTGGTTTAGCTTCACAAGTTGCTGCACACGAGTTGGAAACTAGTGCCCACCACTTTCTGGCAGCATAGCGTCACCCTCTTATCTGGGTGCTCGCGTAAAAGGAAGGCGACCAGTCGCAGGCCCTGTTCTCGTGCTGGGAGGCCCAGAATCTCAGCAGCTTCCTCCCATATACACAGCGTTGCCGGGCATTCCGCTAACGCATGTAGCGGCAGCACCTCTCTCTTGTCGCATGCTGGGCACTTCTCCAAACAAAGGGGCAAGCCACCATTGTTCTCAAACAAGCAAAGTGGCCACGCGCCAGTAACCCTCAGCAAAGCCCAGCACCAGTACCACAAATTTGCGGCCCTACCCGGCCCAAAGCTGCATGGCGGGTAGTTGCCAGCAGGCCTTTCCCCACAGAGGTCTTGAAAACTAAACTGCAGTCCTGGCAGCCATTTCCCAAGGGCCTCCCTACAAGCTTGATGGTCGTAATCCAGCAAAATTGGCCTCACCACCTGCGTCACACACACACACACACAAACACACACACACACACACACACACACACACCACGCGCGCGCGAGCGCGCACGTGCACGCGCGCACATGCGCACACACGCACCACGCACAGACGCACAGAAGCACAGAAGCACAGACGCACAGACGCACAGACGCACAGTCGCACAGACGCACAGACGCACACGAACCCACGCACGCGTGCACGCTCGCGCTCGTGCCGTCAGAGGGACTTTCAATCAAGGGTTCGGGAAATCGATTGTTCAAGCGCAGCTTTGGTCAGAGGCTGGCATGGGAAGCCCTCAGATCAGGAACTCCCTCCAGAAGGAACCCGAAATTATGAGAAACGACGACGGAACGAGTGCTTGTCAACCAGGTAGATGTCTTACGAAATACCTGTGCTATCCAAAATACAGTAGGCACAAGAGACTCCAGGCGATTGCCTGGTTACAACTACATAGACCCCAAAAGTAAGTAGAATAAAAGCCCAAAAACCCCTGGCGATAGCCCAAAAATCAATTATTCTACATACTGTTTTGGTTCCGGTAGGGTTTACCCGTCTAGCTTGTGAACGACTGGATCCGGCTTTCTGAGGCTTGTGCTTGATGGCATTGTCTCGCAAGTCCAAACTGCGCAGCCTAAGTTCAAAAAAAAGAAGTCTCAAGAAATCTTGGGAGGTAAGGCTTTGGGGAGTTTCCCAAATATAATATAGCACAAATTCAGGATCCTGAATATCCCGAACATAACACAAATGCAGGATCTTGCGGGCACTTCCTTAGGTTTTTCCTCATGCAGGTGGCTGGCGACTTTTCAAAGCCGTGAATATGGGGGTGGTTTCTCAAACTTGGAGGTACCATTTTTGAGGCGGTCCCTATAATAGGCATCTAGTAGTTTGGGTTCTATAGTTGGGTGCTTTTTTGTGAAACTACCATATGTTGCCCTTCAACAAAAACCCTCATACGAGCCCTGGACCGAATCCACAGCCACAACAAAACGATCTATCATGTCTCCTTTTTGGCAGCTATGTTTTCTGGTAGTTTGCGGCCCCGGTGAACAAAACTAGCCGACTCAAATCCAAGTCAAGCAAACAACGGAATCGACATATCTAGGGAGCTGCACGGCAGACAAAAGCGCATTGGGATGCTTTCACGTCATGGGCGTGCAGGCACAGGACCCTCCTAAAGTTAAAGGAACTTCCCTGTCATGAGTTGTCTCGAAAACGAACATGCAGGCAAGAACAATTTCCACCAGCACGCACTCTCTTGGTCATGCTATGAATTGCACATACAGCCTCCTGTGCAACGCACAAAAACTTGAGGACGACTAAATGACAGTGTCGCAGTGGGGAGGCATCGCACATATTCGCACGATCTTCCGACTCAGGGCAAGAAACTGCAGTCTACGAAGTCCACACCACAACTCTGTGGGCCCAACATAACGCTGGGCGCTTGAAACACACAATAGGACATTCCACGGGGAGACTTACGTCAAAGCCAGAAACTCTTGCCATGGCTGCACTCCTCTGTATGAATACCAGGCTTGAGGCTGGCCATCTCTGTCTCAATCTCATCAATGAAGGTGGCATCGGCACAGGAAGTTCTTTTGGCAACCTGCATCAGCTGCCACCAACTCATTCGCGACATTAGCCTGGGTTGCTGTTAAGGAACTTAAATTAAGTTACCATAATGGGTATATAAAGTGATTAAGCCCTTCCCCCTATCAATAAAACCCACCCTAATAATAGATAATAAATCCGGG
>CAJNIZ010046520.1:7520-20902 GCA_905231905.1 Symbiodinium pilosum
GGGCTTTTGGAATCTCTGGGAAAGGTACTCACCCGACTGATTCCAACATCGACATCGTCCCCATCAACCTCGACACTGGCAATGGCGTCATCACTGCATGGGCAAGAGTTGCTCCTCCGCGCTCGGAGAAGTTGAAGCAGCGGCAGCTGCCCACTACATCATTGCCTCTGGAACTCAAGAAGACTTTCCGAGCAGCCGCTCCAATTGCCGTTCCGACTGAGGCGCAGCAAGGAGGGTCTGGTGATGCGGACATGGCGCAGAAAGGCTCGGAGGGTCAGGCGTCGGCCGATGCAAAGTGATGAACCGGCCGCCAAGCGTGTTGCAGTTGCGCCTGAGCTCCGAAGTGTGCCCAAGGGGATGCAGATTGAAGCTCAGCCAAAGAATGGTGCTTGCGCTTTCCATTGCTTTTCGACTGGCCTCAAGAAGATTTCCAAGGGTAAGATCGACAAGCATCCACGTAACCTTCGAGCAGAGTGTATCGAGCACATGCAGAAGCATAGTGAGGAGTATCGAGCTTCTTGGGACGGCAAGGGTCCAGAAGGAAGCAAACTGGACACATGGGAGGCATATATCACGGCCGTCAGTGCCGAGAGTGCATACGTCTCTGACTTGGAGATCAGGGCATTGGCCCGGCTGTACGACGTCCGGGTCGTGTTGGTGCCACAGCTTGCGTGCTTCCCTCCGGTTGTGTTCCATTCCTGCCAGAAGAGCCCTAAGCGGTGTTTGGTTATGTGGTACTCCGAGCGGCACCTCGACTTGCTCGTCACTGAGGAAGGGAAGCGCATTCCTTCAGACATCACCGAGATCACGGCATCCATCAACTTCGAGCTTCGCGTTGGTGGTGGCCCGTCAGTGGCATCTTCGTCCGAGGGTGAGTGGGGTGGCCCTGGCTCCGTCTTCACTGATCCAGCTCCTAAGGTCCAATCCCAGAGTGGTGATGGTCGCACAGCCGCCTCATCATCTTGGAAAACCAGAAGTGGCACGGTTTGGACGAAGCCGACTGCTGCTCGGAAGGCGTTACCAACCCAGGCGACGCTTGGAGCGACCAGCAATCTTGAAGAGGAGATTGAGGCATCTGCTGGAAATGCTAAACCACGCTACAACTGGTGGGGGCATGGCATCAAGAAAGTCCGGACCTACCAATGCGAGCTTTGTTCCTTTGCCGTGGCGGTGAAAGGCCCAGCTGATCTCTGCGCGAAGAGGTACAGTCACTGTATCCGCCACCACGACGGAGAAGGATTACCAGGCAGGAAATCTCGAGCTGCTGACTACATCGTCCCGATCAAGGGACCGCGTGCAAAGTATGCTTGGATTTGTCCTCTTTGTCCTTATGGATTGCCTGACCGAATGCGATCTGCCCTGTCCATCCCTGCAGTCAACAAGGCCAAGCAGAAGCACAGAAAACAGCATCATGCGCGAATCACCGATTCCAAGTGGAAGAGTCTCTGCCAAGCCAAGGATGGTAGTGCGACCGCGGCCCATCGGGTCACCATCTTCAACAAGGAGACGGCCAGAAACTTTCGGGAAGACACGCAGTACACGACTGCGGGATTTAGGAAGTTCACCTGGCCACGACCGTGCAGCTATGTCAAGAAAAAGATTGAGAAGGTCACGTTTCGAACAGCCTGGAACTGCCGCCGCTGTGGGATGTGTTTTTGGAGGCGCTCTGCTCTGCCGAAGCATGGTCCCAAAACCTGTCTTCCTGACCTTGCGAAGAAATCCCGTAAGCGAGGTCAAGACGGCTGTGGCGACGCACCCAACTCAGATACTGCTGGAGCAGAGCGCCGTGTGGTCTTCCATCTGGGCACGATCTGGGGATTGCAGCTTTGACCCGGGCCCGCTGAGGCAAGTTCTCGCCGAGTTGCCAAGGCCAGACGACGCGGACGTCGACTTGCAGATCACGCCGGATGGACTTCGGAAGGCTACCCGTCGGATGCTCAAGAAGGCCTGTGGAGCCGATGGATGGGAAGCTGACTTCCTCAGATTACCTGATCTTTTCTGGTCCGCGGCTTCAAGATTGTGGAATCGAGCTCTCCTGTTGGGACAGCTGCCAACGTCTTGGACAAGTGCTTTGGTGGTGCTGATCCCGAAACCTGATGGCCGTACGCGTCCCATTGGGCTGTTGCCAATCCTGTGGCGAGCTGGAGCGAGGTGCCTGGTGAAGCAGCTCCGCAACTGGTGTAGCAGCTGGACGACGGCGCAGGCCATGGGCGGCTTGGCTGGTATAGGTGTTGCAGATGCGCACATGCGCCTGATGGGAGCTAATAAGCGGGGCACGCGATCCTACGTCAAGCAGGACCTCTCGCATTTCTTTGACTCTTTGACCTTGGACGTTTTGGTGCCGCTACTTCAGCATTACAAGGCTCCGAGCGCTTTGGTTCGTTTGGTGCAGGCCATGTATCGATCACCGCAGCGACTTTTCAAAGTTGGGCATTTCACCAGTGCTGGCTTTGCATCTGTGAACTCTGGAGTGGTGCAGGGCTGTCCTTTGAGTCCATTGCTGTCACTTCTTGTTGGCCAGGCGTGGGCTTCTTATGCTGTCATGCAAACCCCAGAGATCCGTTCGCTGGTTTACATCGACGACCGCCTCCTTCGGCCAACGTCGCGAACCCCAGCAGCTGGAGATGCGATGAGGCGGGCTTTGCAGAGATCCGACTTTTTTGACAAAGCCCTTGAACTTCAGTGCAAGCCTGAGAAGTGTGCGCTGGCGCATTCCCCGCAAGCCACGGAGCTTGTGCCACTCATTGCTGAGAGAGGATATCCATGCGTGCGCACGTTGGATTTTCTTGGCATTCAGTTTGACCTTCTGACTCAGCAATGTACGCCGTTGAAGCTGGACCTCGACAAGGTGAAGTGGCGAATCCGCTATCTCAGACGTCTGGGTGCTCCCTTCGCGACCCTGAAGATGCTGCTAGCGTCCCTTGTTTCGTCGGCGCTGTTTTGGGCTAGTGGAGTTGCCAAGCCACAAGCGGAAGACTTCCGTCTGCTCAACAACGAGCTGTACTACCTCTTCCAGGCCAACTTCCTTCAAGACACGCCTCGGCTACTGATCCATGAGTTGATGGATTGGAGGAGCGAGCCTCAGTTTGCGTGTGACATTGCCGCCTTTCAAGCGGTTGTTCGCTATGTTTCCAGAGTGCCCGAGTGGCGGGAGCAAGTTCCCCTCACGGAAGCCTTTGACAACTGGCGCGACGTGCTCCCGTTGGCGGTGCAGGCAATCGAGAGGTGTGGATGGCAAATCCTGCAAAATGGCCGCGAGCTGCAGCGTGATGACGATTGTGGCAACCGGCGGATTTTTCGTTTCGGCAGCGACTCCCTGGCGATTGTCGAAGACTGGTTGCGCATTGAGTATCGTAGGCGGTTCATGCGTCGATGTGGCCGTGTGCGGCAGAGATTGCATCGTGATGGCCACTTTGCCTCTGGCTTTGACCTCCCAGCGCCCGAGCAGCTCGACTTCAGCTTCGAAGGGCACAAGAAAGTTTTCCTGCAAGCCTCCTCTGTTCCACTACGCCGTGCGGCCGCGGCCACGGGTGGGTCGATTTGGTATTGGACTGCAGGTCTTCGACTGCAAGAGGATGATGCTCGCCTCCGTTGTCTTTGCGGTGAACTCGCGCCATCTCGGGCGCATTTGACTTGGGTATGCCCCCGCGCGTCGTCTTGCCGTGAGGGCTTGCAAGCCCCAACACATCGCGCTGAGGAGCGGCTGTTCACAGCACGGCAGTGCCGCAGTGGCCTCCAGCGCCGGTCTGCATCGATGAGGAGGACTTCATTGACTCTCTGGCCGAAGACGCAGTGCAGGCGGCAAGGGAGATCGAGGCGATGTCAGAGGACGCTGCTGAGTTCCAGGACTTTGCCATCGAAGCGGATGGGCAGGTCCCTTCCGAGGCCGCGACTGGGCCCTGGATGATTGCTGCCACTGATGGTTCGGCGCGAGATGGTGTTGCTGGATACAGCGTGGTTTTTCCTGGAGGCCGCGGTGGAGGAAGCGGCGATGGAAGTGAGGACCAAAGCCCCTATCGGGCCGAACTCAAGGCCCTTTTGCTGCTGCTTCAAGCGATCAGCCGCGCCGCGAGCAACGGCTTGGCGCCCCGGTTGCTCTGGGTCATTGTTGACTGTAAGGCAGCCATTGACAGTTTGAAGTGCCCTTCTGCGTCCTGCTTGCCAGTCCTTGCGTTACGGGCAGCTCGGGCTTTGAGTGACCTCACGTGTGTAGGGTGGCAGGTTCGCTTGGTTTGGACTCCATCGCATGGGAAGCAACCTTCATGGAGACCTCCCGCGCCTCTTGGGGCTGATTTGTGTAGGCTTCTCAACGAGGCTGCCGATGTTCAAGCTCGACAGGCCATGGAGCGGCGGAGAGCCGGCTCCCAGCGCGCCCGATGGTGGGAAACTGCTGCACGAGCTTCGCAGTGGGAGACCAAGGCCATCTATGCGTCTGCCAAGGCAAGTGAGATGCTCAGTAACCACATCAAGGAGGTTGGACGTCGCAGTCTGGCCGGAGACTCTGGAAGTGGTGGAGGTAGCGATGACTGAGTTGCATCCCTATTTCTGCATGCAGTCCGTGTTCTTTGACGCCTGCGGATTCCTGGATTTCGCTGGCTGCTTCTTCCTAGATTTAGCTGTGCAAGGTTTCCTGCCTGGAGTCACCTGTGTAGGATTCTTAGTTTGTGGGCGGACCCAAAGACCGAGAAAAGTGATCAAGAAAGTGTCAAGACTCTTTCAAGATCCCAGAGGGGACAAAGAGCTGTCAATGACAGTCAGGGATGGCTTGGATTGCAACACTAGCCCTAATGGGCTCCCCTGGGCCTCCTTTGCTCTTCTGTGCTGCCATGGCTTCGATGTCAGGTTGTTGGGCTTTGGGCAAGCTCAGTTGTGGACTTTGAGTGCTTCGAGTATGAGACCGCTTCACCTGGGCTGTGGTCGAGCAGGCCGCCCGGGAGACTACGTTGACTCCTGGGCTCCAGCAAGTGCTTGCGTCCGATGGCCTAGGATTCCAGATGCTACGAGGTCCTTCGCAATCTCTGCTCCTGCTTCGTACTGGGATGTGGCTGTGATTGGTGGACTTTTCAGTTTGGATACTGCTGCTGGTGGAGACCGCTACGCCTACGTTGGCTTTTTCAACTTCGAGCTCGAGGACACTGACTGGAGCTATGATGTTTCTGTGGTGGTTGCTGCTGCGCCTGGTGCTAGGTGGTCACGGATGGCGGCGACTTCTACGACTGCGTTGGATTCACCCACTCCGTGCTTTTCGTTGCCGCTGGCTGGTGATCGGGTCTTGTTGGTGCTTGCTGAGGCTTCTTGTGCTTGGCTGGCCGTGAGTTACGCGAACGTGGCTGCTTTGGTGCTCCGCGGCCTCACTGGTTGCCGGACTTGGTGGCATGGCGAGGCTCTCTTCGCTTCGACTACTTCGACTTCCTCAACTTCAGGCTCCTTAAGGCTGTTGGCTGGCGCTACGACTCTTTCGTGGTGGCGGCTGATGCACCTTCTGCTTTGGCCGTGGTTGCTGTGTTTATGGCTTCCGCGACTGGACTTGGTGGCGTGGCGAGGCTCTCTTCGCTTCGGCTACTTCGACTTCTTCAACTTCATGCTCTTCGAGGCTGAGGGCTGGCGCTGCGACCCCTTTGTGACGACGGCTGATGCTCCTGCTTTGGCCGTGGTTGCTGCGGTTATGGCTTCCTCGACTGGACTTGGTGGCGTGGCGAGGCTCCTTTCGCTTCGGCTACTTCGACTTCTTCAACTTCAAAACTCGTCGTGGCTCTGGTGATGGCGACCTTCGACAGCGTCTCGGCAGCTCTGTGCCCTTTGGATGCTGGTTCACAAACTTCTCAGCTGTGTGCGTGATCTTCAACGTCTTTGGCAGGGCGATGATTGGCCCCTGAGGATTCACTTCAAACTTGCTTCGGTCATGGTGGGCAAGTTCATCCGGCTCACTATGCAGCTTTGCTCGCTGCGCTTTGCGCGTCACTTTGACTGGCTTGTGGGAGGCTGGTCGTGTGGGTGGTCGCACTGGCCAATGCGATGGCAAAGCTTGCGCTGTTTCCTGAACGTTCTGTGCTACCTCTTTGTGCTGAGGCGACCGCGCTGGTTGCTGAACTGATTTTACACAACGTGCACTTCTGAGGCAGGATCTCTGAGGCTCAATTCTTTTGTGATCTCTTGCATGTTTTTCATGGCAAACATGTCCATGTTTCGCTGCTGCTGGCACGACTTGCATGTCAAGCAGTTGCTGAGGTCCAGGATGCCCATGTTTAAATCATCAGGCATCGCTTCAATTTGCCCCTGGGTCGCTTTGTGCTTACACCTTCGGTGAGCTAGGTAGTGTTTGCGGTCAAGTTAGCTGTCACTCCACTTGTACTTGTACAGTTTGGTGCTTGTGATTTCTGGCTAGCTTTGATTGCATAGGATGTTTTCTCACACTGAGACGTGACAGAACTTGGACTCGCGGCCTGCGGTGCGTGCTTTCGGGTGCGTGCCGGCTAGGGTTGCGAGAGTTTGTGAGTGTCCAGAGCTTCTCAAGGATCCTTCTCGCGGATGTCCTGAACTTTTGAAGAAGCCGACCCCAAACCCAAAGTATGATTAGGGTCTCCGATCTAGGATTTAGGATGTAGGGTTTAGGGTGTAGGGTTCAGGGAATTAGGCATTCAACAAGTTCATGCCACAGGACTACCACGCTTTAATACGCTTCAATAAGCCCCAATAATTCCCAAAGAAATTTTCCCACCTATTGATAGTCGTCATAATACTCGTAATATGTGGTATATACTGGGGGGGGGGTCCATAGTAGCCCCATGATCATACTGACGGTGCGGGGCACAGGGATCTCATGTGTCTAACCCTAAACCCTAAGCCTAAACCCTACGCCCTGAACCCTCAACCCCAAACCCAAAACCCTGAACATCGGGCCCAGGGCTGGCCAAAGGTGAATGCAGAGAGCCTCAAAATACGCCCAAAGGGTCAAGCTACCTATGCAGCATGTACTTGGGGCAGAGTTTAGTGTATATGGTTTAGGGTATAGGGTTTAGGGTATAGGGTTTAGGGTGTTTAGGGTTTTGCGTTTTAGTACCTGGGGCCGTGACAGAGGGGTTCCAATATTGGTCTTTGGGGTGATTTTTTGGGACCTGGAGTTCCGGGAGAAATTATGGAACCCTGAGATAGGTGTATTCATAACCCAGTTTCGACCGTATTAGGAGACTTGGGCGTACCTTCGGGTTTCAAACGCAGCAATACGTGGTTTATATTTCCCCCGACTAGGTGAATGCTAGGTTTCTGGCCCCTCGTTCAACTATCGAAATTACAATCTGTAGAATTTTTGGCAAAAGGTCACAACTCACATACAGGGGCTTGGAGTGGGCCGCGAGAACCCAAGTTACCCAAGATATCCCAAGGTTATACTATAGGAATAGTGGAAAAGAAAATGGAAACTATTAAAATAGGGTTTAGGGTTAGGGTTATATTGGGATTCTATAGGGATAATGGAAAAGAAAATGGAAACTACGGGGATTATATGGATGATATGGTTATTATATTCGTAGCTTTAGCTGCACTCCCCCCCGACGAGCATGGAAGCTCAAAAGGGCTCCTAGAAGCACTACCTAAACCCCAAAAATATGTAAAATAGTAGCCCTCAACCCAGAAGAACAGCCATAAAGGCCATTATAGACCCCCAAAGTATGTAAAATGATAGCCCTAAACCCAGAATAACAGCCGTGAAGGCCATTCTGTTACATACTTTTAGGGTCCAGGTATTCTTTTTGCTGCACAGAGGCCTCATACGGGGTTCCGGATTCGCTTCGTGGAGGGTAAGTCTATCAATGTCTCTGCATGATTTCAGGAGAGTCCTCAACAAGAAGCTGTTGGACTCTGAGCGTTAATCCCTAACTCCGAAACCCTAACTTCTTGACCCTGACCCCCAAACCCCAAACCCAAAACTCCAAACCTTAAACCGCCACCCCAAACCCTGGCCCTAACCCCCCTACACCCGAAACCCTGTGCCCTTGGGAGGCACGGTCTTCCCCTACAAGCTCGCATTCATCGAGTTCTACATTGGCGGCTTGGGCAGCACACTGGTGTCCAGTCCTGGTGTAGGAGCATTGCCCAAGGTATATAACCCATATACCTACATAACCCTATAAACCCTAAACCCTAAACCCTAATCATGGGTCCCCATTACCCGTCGTATATGTACCATTGTCGAAACTCCTAGTATCCCCCTTAATAACCCCTATAGTATTTCCCTATCAATACAGCTAAGTATGCGCCCGGAAGGTTTGTTGGCGAGGGAGGCCTCATTACATCTCAAGTCCCAAGCCCTAAACCCTAAACCTTAAGCCCTCAACCCTAAACCCTAGCTAGACCCCCAAGTACCCTAAAATAGGGTCTATGCAGTTTCTATTTGGGGGTACTTAGGGTCTATAGAGGGTACTTGGGGCGGTCTAGGTACACCCCAAACCCTCAACCCTAAAACAGGTGCCCAGGTAGGGAATGAAGCAAAGAGGATCCCTCCAGTCGCTGTTTAGGGTTTAGGGTTTATTTAGGGTAGGTCTCCCCTTAGAATGGTGCCAGTCACCTCTTTCCCCATTTCCTACGGAACGCGAGGGAGTAGTGTAGAAGTTTGAATTATTGCTCTAGTTTTGTTCCTTGATAACCCGTGTAGAACTACATAGAATCATGCTTATGATTACAGATTCTCCCCCCTGGGGTTATTAGGGGCTATTAGGACCTAAGCCCTAAACCCTGGACTACTTTGAAGCCCCCAGAGATTTGGCCTTCCAAGGAGCGACCGAAGAGTTCGAGAAACAGACGGAGACGGCCACTTGCTTGTTTAACGACCTTATCCAGATGAGCTATAGTCTAATCTCCCTAAAGGGGGTTGAATGGGGTATACAGGGGACTATTGTAGGGGTTATTGAGGGGGATACTTGGAGAGTAGACTATGGTTCACATGGGTTTAGGATATAGGGTTTTGCGTTTTGGGCTTAAGATGGCTTCAGGGTTCAGGATTTAGGGCTTTGCGTTTAGGTTTTAGGGTCTAGGGTTTATGGTTTAGTGTTTAGGGGGTTCAGGGTTTACCCAGACCCTCCAATGTAGTACCCTTTTGGTGCCATAGTAAGAATCCGAGCTAAAAAACATAACCAAACCCCAAAAGGGAACTACCCTAAACCCTAAACCCATAATTGGAGGATCCAGGTAGGGCTGTGGGTTGAGGGCTAGGGTGTAGGACATCTGCGTTTTGGGCTTCGAGTTCAGAGACGGCTTGAGGGTTTGGGGTTTATGCTTTGGGTGCGCCTTTTTGGGGTTCGGGTGCAAGTTTTTTTTTGTTTATTCATTTTTCATTTTTTATTTTATGTGTGTACAGTATAGAGTCATTGGAGAACCAAGCTGAAAAGAGATTGTGGAAAGTAACATCGGAAGGCTGGGGGCATCTCGGGACTTTCGTGGTGGGACATACACTTGCAGGTAGCGCCAATATCTTAAGCCTTAAGCCCTCTACTGTGGATACCGCCACCACTCAGTAACAGTTGGATAGTATGCATACTATAGATTTATATGAGCTAAAGTCTAAACTCCTTCAAAAAGAGTTAGGTTATATTGGGGGTTACTATCGGGGTTATGAAGGGGGGTTCTAGTAGTTTAGATTATAGCTCATGTATAGAGCCCTGAATGTTTCTCTCAATTATAGACTGTTACCGGGTGGGGGCAGTACCTAAGCTTTTACCCTTAGTCGAAGTGCAAACCCTTGCCCTGTTGCCCTCGACAGCTGCAAGTCCTTAATCTGGACTTGCAAATAAACGGGGGGTTCCCCAAAATTGGGGCTCTTTCTGGGGGTACATACCTATAACAAGGGTCATAGTATTTTGGGGTCTATATTCGGGGTACCCTATTTATGGAGACTACCGAATACTTAGAGCTGATGAATATTGAATGAATACCCCGGACTCTCATTCGCACACATGCTTGCTGAAAGTTCTATACTTCCTAAACCCTTAACCCTAAACCAGGGTGTAGGGTTTTGTTGGAGTTTCCTACAAAACCCTAAACCCAAAAACCGTATTGAGGTACTTACTGTTTCAGATTGTAGGGAGGGACTCCGAACTTTAATCCCCAACCCCAGGCCCCTAGCCCTCAACTCTGCGTGCTAAACCGTAAATCCGGAACCCTAGGCCTTAACCCCAAATCCTAAATCCTACACCCCTAAGCCCCCAAGCTTTTGCGTAGGCTCCTGGAGTGGAGAGGTCACACTGTAAACCCTTCATCTTCCCCCTGGTTAGCAGGGACTGTGAAACTACTGTATTATTGGGGATTGTGATCTATAGGGATCCATTCTTCAATTCCGTGCTTACCAAAGGTAATGCGACCTGACACAACCACCAAAGCAAGGCGCCTGGTTTTTTGAGACCACCCTAAGCCCTAAACCCGAAGACCAAACCCGCAAGCTTGGACCAGGAGACCTAAACACCCGGATCCTCAGCCTCAAGACCTAAACCCACGGTTTAGGGTTTAAGCACTGATTCCAGCAAGCCTGTGTCTGCAAGGGTCACAAAGCGTTGAATCCCAAAACCTTAATCCCAATTCTCATTTCTTGAAACTTGGGCCCAAACCCCTAAAACCTAACCCAGGCCCTAAACCCCAAACGTAATTCTTCCTTTTCCACAATGTCAGGCGTGGATGCCTGTAGAGATGACTGTAGACATACTCTTTTGGATAGACCTGCCGCGATCTCAGGGGTTCCTTGGGGACCGATTGCCACTGTAATCCTGAATGGCCCAGGGTTGTTAAGGGTTTAGGGTTCAGGATTTAGGATAATTTAGGGCGTAGGGTTTAGGGTTTAGGGTTTGCGATGGGTTAGGGTTGAAGGTTCAATGTTTAGGGAGAAGAGTTTGGGGCTCAGTGATTAGCATTCAGCGCTTAGGGCTTAGGTTTGGAGTCTGGCGCTCGGTGCTCAGTTTTCCAATTTCTGGCCTGACACTTCATCCACTCACTAGTCTCTCAAAAGCCTGCCCTAACGTTTAGGGATGACTTGTTATGCTAGGTACCGGGGCTGAAGCAGGGTTACCACGCCTACTTGAAGCAGCCTCAGGGTACGCGATTTAGGTGTCTGGATTCTCCCTAAACCCTGAAATGCGTACATGGAGGTGCTTTGTTACGGTCATGAGGTGTTTTTTCCGGGTTTAGGGCTACACCCCTCCCCGGTCATGGACAAGCAACTCACGCACTTTGCTCGATTCGAAAGGTTTAGGGTTTAGGGGAGCATCTTTGATGTGGCTTTTCACTTGAGAATTCTTGGTGTAAGTCTTGGTGCTGTATTTTTCAGAACAATCGCAAAAGGCCTTGGGGCTTAGGGCGGCGCCGCAAGCAACAACTTCAGCTGCTTTCGGGTTCTTGGATAGGCATAGGGCGGTCTCTGCTAATCATGTCAGCAATACGCCTTTCATCATGCGGAAGTTTCTTAGTGTGAAAAGTTCTGCGATGCTGAAGTTCTGCTAAGGTAGCTCGCACACCTTAAAGCAAGGAGACTTCGTACTGCGGACTGTCACGCCCCCTCTTCGAAGCGAGGGCTACTTAAGAAAGATGTAGGGGTTTTGCTGATCGGGCTCAGGGTACAGCAGGGTAGTGTGTAAGGATTTCATTCAACCCTAAACCCTTCACCCGAAAGATTTGAGATGCCGGACTGCCTGGACCCTTGGCCCTAAACCCTTGATTCGGGCCTCTCCCGCAGGGACAGGAGCTGACAGGGTGGCCTTTGCTACCATTCCTCACCCCCAGCAGCAAGGGGTTTCGTGTTTAGGATTTAGGGTTTATAGGGGTTTGGGGTTTGGGGTCTAGGGGTTTGGGGTTTGGAATTTGGGGTTAGGGCTGCACCGTGTGTCCAGCGAAGGCTTCTGAGAGAATGATCCGTCAGTCAGTGCTAGAGTTTCTTGAGCTGCTGGATCCCAGCATCACAGCTTGCAGAAAGACATGCCCTAAGCCCTAGAAACGTTAAAGACCCAATACCTGTATCAGAGGTTCAGGGACTTGGGTCTCGAAGCTAGGGATCCCTTGTCAGTGACCCTCGGGTCTGATTTTGAGATGAATTTCAAGCCAGAAGGACTGCGTGGAGAGTCGGGGTGACTCAGTAAGTATATGGGGAGTTCCCAAAATCAGGGTCCCATTTTGGTACCCCTGCATATAAGGTGCCGTAGTATAACCTATATACGAAAGGGCCCTATGGTTTTGAGAACAGCCCATGTGGATAAACCCTATAAGCCATGCAGTAGCTATTTCTAATCTCAGCCATCACCGGCCATTGCTCCCCTTAACCTACTTGCCAAGTCCCGCTGACCCTTCAATCAGGTAAGCAGTAGGTAGGGGCGCTACACTTCAAAAGCTGCATGCAGGGGCTGACGTGCTGGAAGCAGTAAGCCTTAAGCCACTAAGCTGTAAACCAAACCGTTCCTGGACAGCCTATGGTTCAAAATAGTGAACCACGCGGCTGAGGGGTTTAAGGTTTAGGGGTTTAGGGTTTTAGCACAAAGTGGCAGGACCTTGCGGGAAGGCCGATGGAAATTATTGGCTACCAGTTTTCCGCACAAACCCTGGTCTTGGCTTCTCCTAACCACCTGCATGCTCCCTCTGATTAGCCGTAGCTAACCCCAAAAAGACCAAATTAAGGGGGAACTTGGGGATGGTGGTGGAGGGGGAGCCCATCATGCAAAAATCTAAGCCGCCCTACAACCCTAAAACCTGAAACCCTACGCTCTAAATCCCAAAAGCCCTAAACCCTTAACCCTGAACCTCAAGCAACCGACTTGTCTGACGAAGGTTCCTGATTTTCCTCTTCAGCTACAAGGACCCGGCTTCATGGCATTCGGCTCCTGTCTGGGACCCGTAAGTGGGTAGGGTTTAGGGTTTGGGGTTTGGGGTTTAGGGTTTAGGGGTTTAGGGTTTAGGGTTTATATCTTAGAGGGTTTTGGGATTAGGGCTTCAGAGCTTAGCTCTGAAGGATATTGCACTCCCACTGCCACTTAAAAGGTAAGGGTATTTAGGGTTTAGGGTTTAGGCTCCGTTCAAGGACTTGAGCAAGCAAAGTAAAACCTTACTCGGTTCGACCACGGACAACTTTCTACCTAAACACTCAAAGTAGGTAAAATGAGAATGGCCCAACACCCTTTTAACCCCTTTGGCGGTTATTCTACGTACTTGGTAGGGTCCAGGTAATCAAGTGTACTCTTCCTGAACCCGAAACCCAGTTGAGCCACAACCGTTAATCTCCATGAAAGGAACTAGTCTTCGGGCGGCCATGGTTTATACTTTCACGCAAACCCTGCTTACCGATAGGGGAAACCCAACACCATTACCCTTAACAAATGCTGTTTACCGATACGGGAAACCCAACTAAGATGCGGCCG
>CAJNIZ010046520.1:21002-39891 GCA_905231905.1 Symbiodinium pilosum
GCGACCCCTCACTTAGTTTAGGGCTTAGGGTTTAGGGTTTGGGGTTGTTGTAGGTTCCCACATGAAACGGCAAATGAAGCCATAGGGTTTAGGGTTTAGAATTTAGGGTTCAGGGGTTTAGGTGTTGAGGTTGTGGTAGGTTCCCAAACGAATCGATAGGGTTTAGAGTGTAGGGTTCAGGGTTTAGGTTTTGGGGTTGTTGTAGGGAATACTGGAGAATCACATGGAAAAGAACATGGAAAGACCAAATGGAGAGTTTCTTGGATATTGGCCTCCTGCGTCAGTTGCCTCTAATTACGGATTTTTCTTTTTGTTAAGCTAGCTCTCAGGGCATTCTATATGAGGTATAGCCTAGTATCCCCCTTCATAACCCCTATAGTACTCTCCTAGAATCAATCCCCTTTGTAACCCTCCCCTTTAAGGTGTTTAGACCCTAAACCCTAAACCTAAACCCTAAATCCTAGACCCTAGACCCTAGACAATCCCCTCTTCAAGGAGTTTAGGCTCTAGCTCATATGAGGGGGCTTCATGCCAAGTGAGCAAGGGGAGGCCCTTGGCAGATTTTCAAAAGGTCCTTGTTATGGGTGCCCATATATGGGGTTTGGGGTTTGGGGTTTTGGGTGCTCATTTCGATGGCAGCAAGGCATGCTGTTCGTTTTTGGCCGAGCTCCTAAACCCTGCAAGCCCCAAACCGGCCTCTTGAATTGATTTAGGTCTCTTACCCAAACCGTGAATCATACAATATGATATCTAGACCCTAAACCCGAGATCCAAATCCCGGATCCCTATACAAATCCCAAACCCTAAAGGATCAAATGTCATCGCATTTGCTTAAACCTAAGCCCTAAACCTGCAGGACGAAAACCTTCAAGTAGAGGCCAGGAGGGGATGTGGTCTGCTTCCTTAAGGGAATTCGTTTCAATACGGAACCCTTTCAAGGGGTTCTTAGGATACACCTAGATGTGCCTTGTATTTAGAGTGGTTTTCGGAGGGGAACCTATCCAAAACCCGAAGCCTTAGACCCTAGACCCTAAAACCCAAAAACCTTAAAACCCTAAAACCATAAACCTTAGACCCTAGACCCTAAGCCCCAAACCCTAAAACCCAAAAACCCTAAAACCCTAAAACCCTAAACCCTAGACCGCGTGGGTCTTCTCATGAAGGAGATCTCAGGAACCTGTGGGGGATGATAAGAGGGCACTGTAGGAGTCTGTCTCGAACACGGTTCAGGGTTTAGGGTTTAGGGTTTGCGAAACTACCCACTATCTGAAGCCCAAAAGGCCGTAGAATAAGGTCTTTTGGGGCTAGTTTCAGGGATTTTGGGTTGTTGTTTTTTTTACCTAGTTTGGGGTTCAGGTAGCTATACGAATTAATATACTTCGGGCCCGAAGGGTTCCCGTATAGGTACTTTGGGGCGCAAGTATCTATATTGTAAGTACCAGGGCCCTTTGGGATGGGCCTGTGCAAGTTTACACGTTTAGCTTGATTTCGGTTGGTTTGTTCTGAACTATGGAGGGGCTGCCTCAAAGTTAGGGATACCTTTTTCATGGGGTTCTCCATACCCCCCAGGGTCCAAGGACCCATATAATCGGGCTTTAGGGCCCAAATACTATAATATTCATGGTATTTGGGCACTAAAACCCTATTATTTAGGTCCTTGGACCCTTAGGGTACCCTAAACCCTAAACGGTCCATCTTGGGCCTCCCCATTATGGAACCTTCCATGGAGGCTTCCCCAAGAATCAGGTTGAGTTTGGGTGCCTGGGGGCTGTACATCGCATTTGGGGCTTAGGATTTCTAGGGTTTAGGGTTTAGGATTTGGGGCTTAGGATTTCTAGGGTTAGGGTTTAGGGTTTAGGGTTAGGATTTCTAGGGTTGGGGTTTAGGGTTTAGGGTTTGGTTCTTGTGGTTCTTGTCTGGGGTTTTGGGTTTCGGGCTATGGGCGTTTAGGCTCTCATTTGCTTCAAGTCTGTCATCATAGGTCCCCCTTACCACTCCCCCTCCACTTCCCCTTTTAGGGTCCCACCGGAATTGAGGTTATCTAGGGCTAGTTTTGACTAATCGGGGGGGAGCCTAAGGGCCAGTAGGGGAACGCATGATATCAAGACTCCAACCGCACGCCTGCAGCCTCAGACTTACACGGTTTAGGGCTACTGTTCCTATGGTTCAGGGTCTAGGGTTTGGAGTTTACGGTTTACGGCCTACGGTTTACAGTTTCGGGTTCAGACCCTGAACCGTTTCAATCTTATCCGGTTTACGAAGAAGTGGGTCCAATCCTTTGTTAGTCTCACCATACCCGTTGCATCTCGAACGAGCCTGGTCCCTCCTCCCCCCTAACTGCCATACAGTGGCAGTTTCCCAAAATCAGGGGACCCGACTATAGAGCAATATATTATAATCCTTATTATGGGGACGCCGAAAAAGGTACCCTTACTTTTGGGAAACTCGCATATGCCCTAAACCCTGAACCCCAACCCCTATAAAGTATCCCCTGAACTCGAGCCCCGTCCGTCCCTATGCGTAGCCTTGGTTCCCACACGCATCGGCCTCAAGCTTCACCCGTGAGCCCATAATGAATTCTCAGGCAGGTACTCTCACTAGGTACCACAGTAGTACCCTTTTTCCCTATTTATGTTGGGCCCCCTTACCAAAGCTGACCATTAGGAAAAAGTGTACCCTATCATTAAGAGGTTACTGGGGAACCTAGCTAAAGGAGGGACAGAGTGGCGCCATTTCGAGGTTGGAATGGGAATTGTCACCTTCCTGAGCATGCACCCCTCTGTTTCACCTTCCTTCAGTCCATGCGGGGTAGCCTTAAGAAACATGAAGCTAAGTGGGCAACCAGGCTCACAGAACATGGCAAGTCGCGTGTCATTGGTTCTGTTTGCTATTGCTGCATCAAAGCCCGTAAGCCCTGGATCTTCCTAAGTGCTTTGCGGTTCTTCGCGAGTGCACAGACGCACTCCTTGCTGTGAGAGCAAAGAGCCATGAAATTCACTACCAGCTGGAGCGTGACGGCGCGCACCTGTGGCGCTCCGCTCAAGCTTGCCGCTCGCAAATCCTGGAAGCAGTCCGGCGCATCGGAGTTGAAGGAAGTGTCGGAAGGAGTCCTGACGGTAGATTTGCTTTGGAATTCTGCTTCCTCGCCCGGGCCCAGGCGTTGCTTTCTGGCGTGCAGCCAGAAGCTGGAAACTCCGCAGTGTGTGTGGGGGGCACCTACGTACTATACACGACAAGGAACCTAGCAGGAGTATTCAAGAAACCTCCTCAACCCTAATCCTTAAACCAAAATGTAGCAGCCTCAACATTATCTCCTCCCAAACCTTTTATGACGACAGTTTAATGCGCCCCAAAACTTATTCCAATAGTTATGGCCTCTACAGTAAATCCGTTGGCCTCAACAACCAAACCCGTAAAGTCAATGTGCGCGGGTCTTATCTGAAAATATTCCATAAATCACATGGGGTTTCCCCAAAATGGGGGTACCATTCGGGGGTCTCTGTAGTACGGATTATAGCATTTTAGGGTTCATATTGGCGGTAAGGGGAAACTACCCTATGTTGTCAGAATTCTCCTGCAGTGGCAGAGCCACACTGGAAGGTTCGGCTTGCACGCTCTTTGCGCAAGCTGAGCTACAGATTGAGATGAATTTGGGTTAGGGCTCCACCCTGTAATCGTGGTATTAGAGGAATAAATGGGGACCCTAACCATTATCCCGTTGTAGTCAGTATTAGTAGGTGGGGGCCCGACTTAAGATAAAACACCTTTTCTTCTGCCTAGCTGGCACCATATTGGGCTTTGAACCCTTCGCCGAATGTAGAAGCCCTAAACAATTACCATCATTATGATCCTAGGCTTAGTGTATAATTCTAGTATACGGTACCTCAAATAGACCTCAAAATGAGATTTGGTTTCAGGCCCCTTCATTGCCCTACATTGCATATTCCCCTCACAATAAAGCGAGTTTCCAAGTTTATTTCCCATGTCTTTTTTCATTTGATTCTCCGAAAATTCCTCAACCTCAAGCCCTAAACCTAAGTATTCTTGGTCATTATTCAGGCCCCATACCTTAAACCCTAAACCTTAAACTTTAAACTCTTAACCCTTTAAAGTGTTTCGCCAGGTTTGTGATCTCAAAGCCATTGGCTGTCGATACTTGAAGGGTCGCCTGGCCTGGAGAAACTGTGGGTTTAGGGTTTCAGGGTTTAGGGTTTAGGGATTTAGGGTTAATTGTTTCAGGGGATTAGGAATCAGTGTTTCAGGTTTCAGGGGTTTAGGATTAAGGGGTTAAAAACGTTGGACTTAGGATTACCAAGCCCTCTTAAGTTAAGGCACCCACCACCCCGAAGGGCGAATAACGGTCTCCAAAAACAAGGTCACTTTCTCTACAGGGGTGGGGATTATTTAAAGGAGGGTGGTGGTATTTATCACCATGATTAATCCTGGGTTTGGGGGTTTCAGGGTTTATGCCTGAAGTTTCAACTCAAGGAAAGAGTTACACCGGGTAAATATGGTGGTTACCATTGTGAATATATCAAGGGATTTACAAACGGTCTATATAGGGTTGATGGTTTAGTGCACGTGCTTGTCGCGGCTCCGGAACTTGGAGGCAGATAGGGTTTAGGGTTTAGGGTTTAGGGGTTTAGGGGGTTAATTAGGGGTTTAGGGCTTAGGGTTTAGGACACCAAGCCGAAATCCCTTAACTGTAGAGGCGCCTAGAAGTCTGCCAACCGCTGACTGTCCACAATTGGGTGGTTGTCAAAATTATGGTCCCTTTTTGTTCCCTATTATAATACGGCACCTAATATTTAGTGTACCCAAAAAGGGGCCATAATTTTGACAATCACCCAATTGGGTAGTATTTTATTTGGGCATATTATGGTACTCAATATAGAGTAAGACTATATCCTCCTTTTGGGGTATAGTATGTTATGTAAGGAATAGAATCTTACTGGGTTTAACCACCGAAAAACACTACTCAATTGTAGTGCTTTCTTGGAGCCTCTACACTTGGCATCCGTGGATTCTGAGAGCTACATAGAGAGGTTGCTTTTGACGTATGCACCCTTAAAACCTAAATCCTAAACCCTAAATCCTATACCTAAACCCTATATTCTAGACCCTAGAGCCTAAACCCCAAACCCTGTACCCTAAACCTTATACCCTACACCCTATACCCTAAGCTCTATACTCTGAACCCTTTACCCGAAACCCTATGCCCTTAACCGCAAACTATTCTCAAGCAAACTTTGACTTGAACTATGTGCCCTCGCGGACAGCTTCCCGTTTGTTGCGCTCCAAGCATTCCTCCGTACATATGGAGGGTTCAGGGTGAGGGTTTAGGGTTTAGGATTTAGGATTTAGGGGAGGGTTCAGGGTCTAGGGTCCATGCAAGGCTGAAAGGCACCCAACAACCCTTACTTAGAATCTTATGAGGCCTTCCGCGGAGGACCTATCCAAAGACTGCAGCCCGAAACCTGAAGCTCTAGACCCTGAAAACCCTACAACCCCATGCCCTACAACCATAAAACCCTGACCTTAAGAGCCCCTAAATCCTAAATCCTGAGCCCCATGTGCCTCGTAGATCCTTAGCACTAGTGTGAGTCCCCCCAAGCCTCCGCCCAAGTTTCAGATCGAGCCAAACAAGCCCCAACGTCCCCTAAGTCCTTAGATCCTTATTTCGGATAATTATAGGGTAATGGCTCCTTTCAAGGGTACCCACCTGGAAGCTTGCTTCATTAAATCCGAAGCCCTAAACCGCAAATCCTAAATTCCAGAAATCCCTTGGCCCTGAAGGCGTTAGTGAAGGTTCCCTAAATCCCAAACTTTGAGCCTTTAATCCTGAATCCTCCTGAATCCTAAACCCTGAAACCTTAAATCCTAAACCTAAACCCTTGACTTTACGCTCCCCCAAACTCACATGGAAACCCATATAGTCCCCTTTCAAAGGGACTGTAGTCTTCATAGGGCCCTTCGGGGTTTCCGTGTTAGTTTCCGGGAGTGTAACCCCTAAACCCCAAACCCTAAACGCTCAAACCCAAACCCGAAACCCGAAACCCCAAACCCTAAACCCTGAATTCCTAGACCATAAACCCTAAATCCCTAAACCCTAAACTCTAAACCCCAAAACGTAAACCCTGAACCCTAGACCATAAACCCTAAACCCCAAACCCCTTCCAAGGTTTCTTCTTTGTAAACTTCCTGGCCTGTGTGCCGCCATCCTGGCCCGGCTCTCACCCTCTGGGTTTTAGGGTTTTTGGGGTTTAGGGTTTAGGTTTTCAGGGTTTTAGGATTTAGGGTTTTAGGGTTTTTGGGTTTTAGGGTTTTAGGGTTTAGGTTTTCAGGGTTTTAGGATTTAGGGTCCAGGGTTTTAGCGTTTTAGGGTTTTAGGATTTAGGGTTCAGGGCTATAGCGTTAGGGTTTAGGGTTTAGGGTTTTAGGGTTTTAGGGTCTGGGGTTCAGGGTTTTAGCGTTAGGGTTTTAGAATTTAGGGTTGAAGGATTTAGTGTTTAGGGCTTTAGGGTTTCGGGTTTAGAGTTGTTAGTGAAGGTAGGAAAAGTAATCAGAAGATAAGGTTTAGGGATTTGAGGATTCAGGGTTTCGAGATTTGGGGCTTTGGGGTTTAGAGATTTGGGTCTTCAGGGTTTGGGGCTTACTGTTTCCAGATTTAGGGTTTAGAGATTGTTGGTTCAGGGGTTTAGGGTTTGGGATTCAGGGCCGGGTAGGCAGCGCGGTCAGAGATTTAGAAGGACTAGTTAAGGTCTAAACTGACATGAGACAGCTCCAAAAGGGGACTGCAGTAAACCGCTTACAACGCTGATTTAGGGTTTAGTTCGGATTGTAGGTTCAGGGGTGAGCTGCGCCTTTGGGGTTGACATGGCCTTGCTGAATTTCTTTCACTAGCATTTTACCTGGGACACCTTCTTCAACAGGGAGTCGGGACACCGTCTTCAACATTTCGTGGAGGTGGAACACAGCATGAGACAACACTTCCTGGACAATTCAGTAGTGTGGCTCATCGAAAACATAGTGAGCGCACCCCCAGTGAAACTTCCATGTAGGGTCCAGCTTCAGGGTTTAGGTTTAGAGTTTAGGTTTTAGGGTTTAATATAGGATCCTAAATAATTACCAATATCATGGTTCCATATTCCTTGTATACTTATTGTATATGGTACTTCAAATGGACTTCAAACTGATATTGGTAATTATTCAGGCCCCTGTAGTACCCTAAGCCCTAAACCCTCAACCGTAGACCATGGGCGTGTTGGCGGACATTGGTGGATAATTGCGAGGTCCGCGGCAGTTGGGCCTACAAATTCATGCAGTCCGTGTAGAGTCCCCGGAAATTCCTGAAAGGTTTACGGTTTTGGGTATAATCTCCAACAACCCACGAAAGCACAAAGGTGATGGTTGGAATGGATGCAGGGATGTTTTACGGATCGTCATTGAAGGGGTTGGATGGGACTGCGGGCAGGAGATGTGTATTGTGCGGCTTTGTCAATAACAAGGCAGTTTGTCTCCCCCAACTCTCCACAAAAGGATTCTATGACCTTCTTATGATCTATAGGGATAGGACCAGATGTGGGTATGGGGCGCCTACATCTTACGCCCCAAATCTAAATCCTAAACCCTTGGGCCTAAACAGAGGGCTGGGGGTATGATAGGTCCAAGGTTCGTCCCAAAAGGAACTCTGGCATGACTCATTTAAGGACTAGGGTTTAGGGTTTAGGGTTTAGGTCTGAGAGGACTTTAGGATTTGACGGTCTGGGTTTAGGGTTAGAGACAAGCATAAGGGTTACTTGGACCCCAAAAGTGTGTAAAATGATGGCCCCAAACCACACCTAAATCATTCAACATGCAATTGTCCTATATGAGCCATTGTCTAAACTCCTAGTATCCCCCTTAATAACCCCTATAGTAGTCCCTTATATAATCCCCTATATAACCCCATTTAAGGAGTTTACACTATAGCTCATATTTTGTGGGGCGTCTTCAGGCAAGGATGAACATTGAGCCCAGAAAGCCCAAACCTCCAAATTGAGTGGTATTTTATTTGGGGATATTATGGTACCCAATATAGAGTAAGATTATATCCTCCCTGTGGGGTATAGTATTTTATATAAAGAATATAATCTTACTAGGTTCAACCACCAAAAAACCACTACTCAAATTGCGTGCTGAGGTTTAGCGCCACTTGACTGCAATGGACGGGCCTCCAGCACATGCACTGTAGTCTAAACTCCTGAAGGGCGAGCTGTACAGGCCATCACATAGGGTTTAGGGTTTAGGGTTTTTAGGGTTCAGGGTTAAGGGTTTAGGGTCTAAACTCCTTAATAGGGGGTTATATAGGGGACCATTACAGCGCTTTAAGGCGGAGACTAGGAGTTCAGACTATAGCTCACATGTAGATTTCTAAGGTACAGGGGTAGGGTTTCTGGTCTAGGTGAGGTCTTTGAGTTTTGGGTCTATGGATTCTAGTGTGGACAGGGGGTTTAAGGATTAGGGTTTAGGGTTTACAGTCTAGGGGAGATGCATCAGGGACGATGGTCTGACATAGGGACTATCAAAGGCTATGGGGGGTTCCTTGGTGCTGCGCTTGTAGGAGCAAAGCCCGCTCAGAAGTTTCCGTCAAAACGGGAAGGTTCAGGGGGTGCCCTTTGAAATTCCACGGATTGTACAGTGATACTGACAGGGATTCGCAGCACCAGTAAGTTCTTCAGGGTTTAGGGTTTAGGCTTGAAATTCTTCTGGGACTGGGATTTCGGGTCTAGTTGAGGTTTGGGCTTCTGTGCTAGCTCTTGCTTGCCTAGCTCTGTTCGCCACAAGAAGCTTGGGGGACAACCCTGTAATACTGGCATATTTGGAATACAAGAAAGCGCTACTACAACCACTATCCCTTATAGTAGTCACTATTTCCGGGCGGGGGGGGCCACCTAAAGAAGAAGCTTGATCTTTGGACTTTCAACGTGGGACTCTTGGTGCGCTTTTTGCAGGTAGCCTGTGCCCTCCAGAAGCATGGATTAAACAAGAAAAGGTTTATCCGCAACCCCATCTACCCACAGCTTGCAAGTAATTACCGCCTCATTATGCATAACCCATAGAACTGTAGGTAATTGGGGCTACAAGTATATACTTCATAGAGGCACCTTAAGTAGATAGGCTATGGGGTATATGGGGATCTTATTATAATCTCCCAAAATCACATTCTATCTACTTAGACGGGACAAGAACCCTAAAGTCCTAAGCCCTAACACCCTGAATCCTGCTCCCACCGCACTTCCCGTGTATTCCTTGAGTCTGACCGGGTACCCACTTTTGAGCAAACCCAAACCGTGCACCCGGAACGTAATCCCTCAACCCTCTAGACCTAGAACCCTAAACCCTAAAGCCTAGACCCTAAAGCCCGAAATCTGAACCCTATAGCCTATAATCCTATAGCCCTAAACTTGCTAAACAGTAAACCCTAAGGTCCTCTTTGGCGCAAGCGGCGACGGAGACTCTTCCTCATCGCTGAACAAGAGCCCGGATCTGGGGATTTGTTCTGGATTTAGGGTTTAGGGTTTAGGCGTTAGGGTCCGTACACCCTAAACCCTAAGCCTGAAACCCTAAACCTAAACCCTGAAGCCCATCTTAATCTCTCAGATTGAACAGTTTTTATTTAAACATACGCCCCAAATCCTAAGTATGGTAATAAACTAAACACTCAACTTTAAACTTTAGCTGTAATTTCCGGGGCTAGGGGACTCAGGCAGTGCAAGATTTCCGCGCCTTCAAAAGTATATAGTACATATTTGCCGTCTCAATCAGTTGTCGTCTCAATCAGGACTACCTAGATCCCAAACCGTTTGTGTAAGGGTTTCATGGAAGGAGTAAGCTTCCCTGCCACGTGCGATCTCCGTTCATTCGGATGAAGTGTCAGTTTTCTCCGTGATTTGCTTGCCTGAACCTGCTGGTTGTCAGTAGGGCATGAAGGAAGGAACAAGATGTTGACGACAATTGTGTTATGTGGGGTTGTACACGTTCCACTATAGGGATCCATTCCCTACCAACAAGCAGTCAGTAAATGGCAAGCTTGGGGAGTACATTGCGCAGGGAGATTTCGGTTATAAAGCCCAAGAAACATTCACACCTAAAACATGAGGCGGAAGCTTGGACTTTGGATTATAGCTCTGGACCCTAAACCCCACACCCTAAAACCCCAAACCCCAAAAACCCTTAAACCCCAAAACCCTACACCCTGGAACCCTAAAACTCTAAACCCTAAAGCCCTAGACCCTAAAACCCTTAAATACCTCAAATCCTTAAACCCCTTAAATCCCTAAATCCCTCAAGTCCGTAAGTCCTTAAGCCCCCTCACCCTTTGCCCATGGAGGTTTGCGCCTATCCCGCCTTCATCGGACAAGTCGTCTAGCGAGGCCCTGCGGTAAGGGTTTAAGTTGTAGGGATTCAGGGTTTAGGGTTTAGGGATTTCGGGTTTAGGGATTTAGGGTTTAAGGTTTAGGGATTTAGGTTTTAGGGATTTAGGGCTTAGGGTTTAGGAATTTAGGCTTTAGGGTTTAGGGTTGTAGGGACTTAGGGTGTAGGGCTTAGGGATTCAGGGTGTAGGGTTTAGGGCTTATGGTTTAGGGATTTAGGCTTTTGGGTTGATTGTTTGGGGATTCAGGGTTCAGGGTCAGTCCCCCCTATAGTAATAGCTCCTCAATGTGGAGTAAATAGGGCCTTAATGTACCTACAATAGTCTTTTGTGGTACCCATTACTGGGTGGGGGATTGACCCAAGATTTAGGCTGTAGGGTTCAGGGATTAGGGTTGCTGCTGGCTTGGCAACCTGCTGTCACTTCCGTGCTGACGAGAAATCCCAAATCCTAAAATCCCTTAGACCTTGAACAGCAATTCCTCAGCGAAAGACCCTAAAACCCTCAACCATATCATCCCCCTTAACATCCTTGTAAGAGCAATTAAAAAGGTTAGAAAAGAGGCTGTGATCCCTAGAAGAGCCCAAGACCCCCTTAAAGTAGCCTCATTTAACTAGAGGTGTTCAGTCCCTACCGACCATCACCTGGACCCCCAAAGTATGTAGACAAATGGCATTGTAGACCACGATGTTGGGCCATGATTTTAGGGTTTAGGGTTTTACATACTTTTGAGGTCCAAGCTGAAATGTTAGAATCCCTTCAAGTAACCATTACAACAAGAGCCCATGTCTTCATTCCCTACTAACCACCGGTAAATAAGCCCGTCAAAGCTGGGAAAGTAATGAAGACCTCACGCAACCTGAGCCAGGAGGGTGCCTTATACCGAAAAAGCAAGTCGTCCCAGATTGGCCTAATTTCAGGTCCTGAAATGAATCTAAGATGGCTAGAAACAATCTCTACTTGTATGGCAACTTCCCAAAATAGGGGGACTCCAATATAGACCCCCAAAATACGATAAGCCTTATTATAGGGACCCCTTGAAAAGGTACCCCCAATTCGGAGAAACCCCTAAAACCTAAACCCTATATATCCTTACATACCCCTTGTAAAGAACCCCTATATCCCCCTTAAAAAGGTACAGCTAATTTGGAGAAACCCAATATGGCAAGAGAGCCCCAGGTCGGCTTAGTTTGGCAAAATACAGCCTTAAACCCGAAACCCTAAGTCAGAAAAGGCCCGATGAATTTAAACAACCTTAAATGAGAAAGAAGCTATAGTCCACCTTAAGTAGGGCTTGGGGTATATCATAATAAGATCCCCATATACCCCATATTCTATCTACTTAAGGGGGACTCCTCAACCCTAATCCCTAAACCCTAAACCCTGTACAGAAAAGAGGCTCGCCCGGCTTGGGCGCTTGGCCAAGCTGGCCCCCTTCCTCCACGAAAGCGCCACGTGGAAGTACATCCAGGCGCTTGGGATTAGGGTTTAGGCTTTGGGGCGTAGGATTTTGGGACTAGGGTTTAGGGGATAAGGTTAAGGGTTTGGGGTGGTTCAGGGATTTGGGTACTGCCCGCACCGAGGAACAGTTGGATAACAAATATAGCATGGCTATATAAGCGTTCCCCTATTGTAGACTGTCACTGGGTGGGGCCAGTACCTAAGGTTTAAGATGGTTTAATTTAGGGTTTTTGAGATAAGGGCTAAGGACTGAAGGGGTTTAGGGATTAGGGTTTAGGGTTTAGGCGGGTTCTACCGAGGTGATGCTATAGGGTACCACTCCCCACACTCCCCCTTAGACACCAGTATCGGGAAAGATTCGAGTTTTGGGTTTGCAAAAGCTTCAGGACTTTCGGATGAAGGTTTTCGGTGATTTAAGAGGTGGGATTTGGGCTTTGCTGGGTGGTTTACAGGGTGCCAACCCCAAACACTAAACCCTACAAATCCAAAGCCCTCAACCCGCAACTAGAAGGACTATGTGGGTTCGGACCTCATGGGTGATGCATGGATGTGTGGGCTGCGGTTCTTGGTTCTTGGTTGTGAGGAATTACACACTCACGGCCTTTATGGAAGAAGGTTTGCGTTTTAGGGTTTAGGGTCCAGGGTTTAGGATCTAGGGTCAGGGTCTACGGTGAGGGTTGAGCGTTCGGGGTTTTGGGCTTAGAGCGCTTATGGAATTCGGTACGGCTTGCCATGAGCTTCAAAGAAGTAATCCTAAACCCTGAACCGTGCGGGATGATGTTGGAACGTGGCATCGGCGTTTCTCATGAGGGCTGCTCAATACAGTGGGTTGCTGTTCAAGAGTTTACTTGAAGTTACTATAGTCAGGAAACACCATTATTTACCATATACTCATATTATGGTAACTTAATTTAAGTTCCTGACAAGCAACCCAGCAGAAGCCTTCAGGGGTCCTCCGTGAGGTCGGCCTCCCCAACAGTGGAGCTGGGACGAAGAGATCTCAGCCAGAAAGTATTTCTCCTATAAACTTAGGTGGACCCCCCACCCAGTAATAGTGACTATAGGGGATAATAGGGCTTTTATTAGGGTCCTCTTATATTCCTATTATGCCACTATTATAGGGTGGGGGGTCCTCCTAATATATATATATATTGCACGTGCTCTACTCAGATCTACTTCAGACTCTGTTGCTGTGTGGGAAGGAAGAAAGCTTGAAACATCCTGGCTAGCCTGCACGCCAGGAATTGTGATGTATGGCGGATCCTTGAAAAACGGAGATAAAGCGGTTGTATAGATCCAACTACGCTGTAATCCTAAGTTTGCGGACTCCCCAACAGGGGTACAAATTTTATGGAAATCCCATATGAGTAGTATTTAATTTGGGGATACTATGGTACCCTATATAGAGTAAGATTATATCCTCCTTTTGGGGGTATGGTATTTTACATAAGGAAAATTATCTTACTAGGTTCAACCACAAAAAAACAACGCTACTCATATTGGGGATCCAACAGTCGTGCAGCATTTCCCTCCGTGGCTTTACGGTCCCTGTATTGCCGTGTAAGGAGGCTCTGAGCATCCCTAGGCCCCCTAAGCCCTAAACCCGAAACCCCAAACGTTTAGGGTTTAGGATTTAGGGTTTAGGGTTATACACCCGAAACCCCAAGCCCTAAATCCTAAAGCCTAGGATTTACTGTTTTGGGGCTTATAGAGTTTGAGGTCCAGCGTTTAAATCCTGCATCCTGAAAACCTCAAAGCTTAGACCCTGAACCCGTGCTCTGGATTTCAGTGGCATGGCTATAGGGTATAATCCCCCTTAAGTAGATAGAATACGGGGTATATGGGGATCTCATTATATTATACCCAAAGCCATATTCTATCTACTTAAGGGGGGCTATAATTTAGAAAGCCCCTAAACCCTAAATCCTAAACCCTAAACCCTTAAATCAGTTCTCTATAGTTACCAACTTGACGCCTCTCCGCGATCCTGAGGGCATGCAGGGATTATGAAGGGATTATGGCAGTCTCCCTTACCGAGAAAGGACTTTTCAAGGCTGTTAGCCACCCGGTTTAGGCTTTGGGGTTTAGGATCTAGGATTCTGGGTTTAGGGCTGAGGGTCCACTTTCAAGAAAAGAATTTTTCAGGGAGTTTAGAGGGGTATATAATCTTGAGAAGGCTCCGCATAACTTGCCTTAGAATCCTCCGATATGCTGGTAGATCCCTAACACCTATTCGCCCAAAAACGGAAACTTTGGTGTTTCGTATTGTGCCTAATAGGGGGCTAAATCATTGCCAATATTCTGGTTCCATATTCCTTGTATAATTATAGTATAGGGTACCTCAAATGGACCTCAAAATTGTATTGGTAATTATTTGGCCCCTGTATATTACCTAGCATGAAGCCAGCCGTTGTCGCTGCAGGGATTCCGAGGAGTCCGCATGCCACAGCCCCAGCGTTGCATGCGACATGTAGGGTTTAGGGTTCGAAGGTTAGGGTTCCTAAACGCTAAACCCTTTAGGGTTTAGGGTTTAGGGTTCAGGGGTTAGGGTCGGAGGTAGTATTATCATTATGATTATTCATAACATCACTATTCTTATTGTCAGGAAAGTTGTATGTATTTTTTAATAAGAAGGGTGCAGGGTTCAAGGTTGCGGCTCGTGGGGATGATGGGTTGTGGAGACAGAGGTAAGATGATCATTCTCCGACGGGTTTCTGTATGTGGGTTTCCCAAAATTAGGGGTACCCTTTAAAGGGGGATATAGGGGTTCTATATGGGTTATATAGGGATATATAGGGTTTAGGATTTAGGGTTTAGGGTCTAGGGGTTCTCCAAAATTTGGGGTACCTTTTGGCAGTCCCTATAAGAAGGATTATAGTATTTTGGGGTTTATATTGGGGTCCCAGTTCAGGGAAACTACTTTATACACCCTAAACCCTACATCGGGAGAAAGAGAGGAGATGGAAAAAACTATTGCTTATTATATTCCCATATTACGGCATTGCTTGAAGTTCCTTACAAGCAACCCAGTCAGATGTGTTGACGATCAGTTTTATTTGTGCGCGTGCGATCTAAGGGCATAGGAGGTTTGCACTTTCCTGGCTATGTCTTGGGGCTATACCGGGTTGCTGTTAAGGAACTCGAATTAAGTCACCATGAAAAGGAAACCCGATCATTGACTATGTACCCATATTATGATAACTGAGTTGACGTTCCTCGACAGCTATTTGGTGGGTTGTCAAAACCATTTTTGTTGTGATATGGCCAGGGGGTCAGGAAGCTGTTCCACCAAAACTCTAGCTCACAAGTACCAGCTGCGCCAGGAACTAGTTTTCCTTGCAGGAGTTCGAGGCATTATAATATGAAGGTTCTTTGGGGCCTTAACGACTACATAATTACATAAGGATATCCTCAACCTAAACCCTAAACCCCTAGGATTGTGTTCCCCTCCACATGGTATTACCTATAGCCTCCCTGTAATGAGACAGCAGTCATCGTCGTGTCATTTTCGCGCCCGTTTGTGGGGTATTCAATTCGTGGGTTCACTGGCTGCGGCCTACGGAACCTAAACCTTCAAGCCTCCACGGTGCACAAGGCTCAGCAACTCATTCGAGTCCTTGGATTGGAGAGCGGCGACTTGCGCCCACAATTGACAGAACAAAGTCAATCTTAGTGGATTTAGGAGCAGAGGCAGGACTGTGGACTCTTCATGACCCGGAGGATAAAAGTGGTCTTGCTCGCCTGTTTGGAAGGGCGCCTCCTGTTGCAGACTGTGACCATGGCTTGCATCACATTACGACTGAGCTCAGTAACTGCTTCGAAGCCTGGAACGACTTTCGAGACACATTGTCAGCCCTCGAGCTTTTGGTTCATGGTGCTGCAGGATGTCGCACATGAGAGGCTCCAGAAGCTGCAGGACAAACCGAAAGGAGACTGCGGCAAGACGTGGCAGGGCCACCTTTCAATGGTCTGTGCGAAATGCGCAGGAAGCTTCTACAACCAGCCCACCTTGAAGTTTCCTGAGGCACCTAGTTTTCGACAGCAAAGGCTAATACAAATGAACCGAATTCAAATTGTCCAAGGCCTTCAACTTGGCAATTGCTCTTTTCAGTCGTTTTCAGTCGTTTTGTATGGTTTATTTATGATTTATAGTGAGGGTTCGAGTAGTTTGGAAGGTAGGCGAAGAAATCCATTCGTAAGCAACGCAATTCGCAGCACCGCAGAGGGCGCTTTACGGCTTAGGGTTTAGGGGGACTTTCCGAAATCAATCACATTGAGCTCTACACCCCAAACCCTAAATCCTAAACCCTGAACTCTGAAAGCACCCCCTAGCGAAGGAGGAAGCCTGACACCCGAAGTCCTCAAGCCAAACCTGGAAGCCTGCAGCCCTAAACCCTCAAAATCCCTGAAACCCTTGTAGAATGACATGCGTAAACCCTGAACCCAAAGGCTCAAGCCCCCTAAACCCCTAAACCCTAAACCCAAAGCCTCAACCCTAAAGCCTAAACCCTAAACCCAAAGCCTCAACCCCCGCTAAGGATGAACTTGACCGTGGGGCTGATGTGGGTGGTCCATCTCATGGCGTGTGGGTGGTGCGGGCCTTAGGTGAAGCTTTGAGGTGTGATGTCAGGGTTTAGGGTTTTTGGGGGTTTAGGATTCATAGGCATTGAGAAGGGTTTGGCTCCCAGGGTTTTGACCGAAAGTTTGTGGTTTCAACTTGTCCGAAGCCAGTTTAGTGCCTTGGCTCCCTAGACCATTTCTCGGCTGGTTTTGGAGCTTTCCCAGGCCATTTCTCAGACCATTTCCTGTTTGGGGACAGGTTTTGGGGCTGTCCCAACCCATTTCTGGGCTGGCTTTGGGTGGATGTTGTTTTGGGTTGTTTTCGGAGCTCTCCCAGACTATTTCTGGAGGGTCAGACATTCGAGTTGGTTTAGGGTTTGGGGTTTATGGAACATGGAAGGCCTGCGAGGCGATCCACCTTACAGATTCGAATGGGCCTTTACCAAAAGGTAGTTTCCATAAATAGGGAACCCCAATATAGACCCTCATTTTTTCAGAATCCGCGTTAGGAGGAAGCAACAAAAAAGTCCCTTTAGTTTCAGGAACCACCCAAATACATGGAGCGCAGCCACTACCGGGGTAGGGCTCCAAACGTTGAACCCAAGTTCAAAACTTTGAGGCCTACAGGTGTCCGTACTTGGTTTAGGGTTTAAGGTCTTCGTTTAGGGTTTAGGGTTTAGGGCTTAGGGATTATTAGCCCAAGTACAGCTGGCTCTTAAAACTCAAGTAGAGCCATATTCGGCATCAAGGGGGTTTAGCCTCTCATGATTCGGCTATGAGCACAGCTAAGGCTGGAGGCTTAAGACGCTTTAGACTTTACCAGGGGTATGCTGCATGGTATCCCTAGAAGCCCAGTTCATCTGTATGCGGGTTGAGGGTTTAGGGTATCTGGGGGGCTTGGTTCTCCCCGAAATGCGGGCTTTTTTAACCCAAAGGGATAAGGGAATGTAATCCCTGCATAACCCCATATAGTATATTCCCGCATTCCCTACTAACCCCCCGTAAGCTATACACGCATTTTCCTTCCAAAAATTCTATAGCCCCGAGCCTGTATTGGCCTTGATGTATTCCAAGGTATCTCTGCGCAGCTTTGCATGAGAATCAAGATGCCTGGCTCTCAGTTTTCCTGAAATCTGAGTAGGGTGAGTTCAGAATTAGGGTTTAGGGCCTAGGGTTCAGGATTGTGTGGAGGTTGCATGGGGGTTTCTGAAGATTGGGGTCTGGTTCTTGGAGTCCTTATGACTAAGACCACATTTCATTCGGGTCTAGAGAGTGGGCCCCCCTTTATGGATCCAGCCTGCTCATTCGAGCGTATGCAGATACATGCCGACATACCCCTAAACATAGCTGCGTACTTATGATACTTCTGTATATAGGCTTAGATATTTGGATATGCATATCCATAGATGTATGCGTTAGGAGGACCCGCCACCCTGCAATAGTGGTAAGATAGGAGTAAAACTGGACCCTAATATATTGATTCCTTATAGTTACTATGACAGGGCGGGGGGTCCAGCTAATGTATATCTATACACGTATGCGATCGCTATCTCTGTTTTTCTTTCGGGGCCTTATGTTGTGAGACGCACCGGGCCACTATTCAGGATGTCGGCTTCTTTCTTGCAGCAGAGACACTTTCGGGGTTGTAACAGCTAGCGGTTTCGGCCTGATGTTTTAGCATTTAGGGTTTTAGGGTTTAGGACTTAGGACGAATGCGAGGTCCAAAGGTCTCTGCTGGCAGCCTTACCGGTACGTGCACGTTCGCCATGCTCTACTATAGCTTCAGAATATCTACAACTTACTATCACAATCATGGAAGCTGCTGCAACTGTGCAAAGCCCCAACCCTAAGACCAAAACTCCAAGCCCCCAACCTTAACCCCGAACACTAGACCCCAATTGTGAAGCACCGCAGATTCTAGGTCCGAACCCCAAACCCTTGTCTCTCAACCCTTTGCCCCAAACCATAAACCTCAGAAACCTAGAACTTAGGAGGACCCCCCCACCCTGTAATAGTGGTATAGTAGGAATATAAGAGGACCCTAAAAAAATCCTTACTATTCCTTCAGGCTCTTGGAGCCCCCAGGTGAAATCCTGAGCCTTGGTCCCCGGACCCAAAACCTTCTCCCAGAACCCGAAATTCTTAACCCTAAACCCTGAACTCTAAACCCTAAAGCCTGAACTCTAAACCCTAGACCCTACTGCAGTCCTAGGCCTAGGAGTCTCAGGCCACACCCCAAAACCTCGACAAACCTCAACGCAACCACTGCAGGGGCCGAAGTAATTGACATTATGGTTCCTTCAAAGGGGGTTTAGGCTTTAGTAGGGTTCCTTCAAGCTGTTATAGGGGATAGATCTATGTGTATATGTACATGCATATATATATATATACATATGTATATATATATATATGTATACATATATATTTATATATGCTAACCCCCCCCCCCCCCTC
>CAJNIZ010046521.1:11608-23953 GCA_905231905.1 Symbiodinium pilosum
TAGGGTTTAAGGGTTTAGGGTTGCGCAACAGAGAAACAAATGGAACTTGAAACGCAAACTACAATTATCTAGGGGTTGGCATATGGATTGCAATCTAAGGGCCTACTTGATATAAAAAAAAGGGGGTTGGGGTACATTATACCATGGCTAGTATATGAGGCTATTAAGGAATAGTGATCCTGGTTGTTCCTGCTTGAGCATTTCTCTCTCAATGGCCTAGGGCTGAGGGACTTGTAGTTGAGGGATTGCGGGTAAAGGCTTAGGAGCTGGAATTTAGAGGGATTGGGATTGGGGCCTGGGGTTTAAGTCCAAAAGTTTTGACCCTGGCACATGTGCGGATTACAAGTGGAATCCGGATCACCGCTAATTAAGGAGCTTACAGGGGATTTCTTGAGAAACGCCCGCAGATAGCTTCATGGCTTCCATCTCTGTTCCTGTAAAAAAGGCGAACAACATAGCAGAGACTACTCCGTGATGCATTATCCTCCGCTGTCCTTTCCATTTTCTACTGATGTTTCAGTTGACACCACAACTCCCCTTCACCCCAAACCCTAAACCANNACTCCTAGTATCCCCCTAATAATCCCTATAGTAGTCCCCTATATTACCCCTTATATAGCTCCCCTTTAAGGAGTTTAGAATATAGTTCATATTATGTCAGTCCGCTAGCTAGATACCGCATCAGGGCAGAAGTATTAGGGCCTAGGGTTCAGGATATGCACATAGCCACCCTGGGCCTCCCATTTGTTCAACATACAGCCAATAAAATAAGTCCTCAAAATGAAAGTCAAGGTGTGTGCAGAGCCGCTCTTTGATGACTCATCCTTTGGGCGTATCTATGGATGCCATACCAATCCTAAGCCCATAGCCGCATTCCAATGAGCCAGTTGATTTGGCTTCTTATAGCAGTAAACCCTGAACACTCAGCTTAGCCCACATTGCCCTGGGAAAGGATCCCTTGTACAGAAAAGGAATGCCATACCATAAAAGGTTTAAAAGGCTCTCTAACATTGCCCCAGTCAGTTGCCAAGAAGATAGGCAGCTTTCGTGGCTCAGTTAGGACCTGGGGCTCCCCTCGTGAACATTTTGCCACATCCGCTATAATCTAAACTCGTGGTATCCCCTTAGTAAGCTCTGCAATACTCCCCTATGTATCTCCTAGATAACCCCGTTTAAGGAGCTTAGACCATGGCTCACATGATACAGTCGTTTAGAAGGTTTAGGGTTTAGAAAATCCACAAAGAAGATTTCGGAAACGTCTTCTCCATTGACGTGGAACCCTTGCCCTTCAAACTCGATGTCGAGATGAGAATCCTACCTCGTGTCAGAGCTGCCTAATAGTTGGAGATTACCAAAGCCATGTTCCCTAACCCCTAAACCGAAAACCCAACCCTAACCCCGTCCTTGCTCAGCGAATCCACAGGCGATGACATGCGCATTAAAAGAACTGTGAGAATGATCAGGACAGCAACCTTGCTTGTAGGGCATGTTGGGGTAATATTGGAAAAGAAAATGGAAGCTACTATTTAGGGTTTAGGCTTTAGGCTGAAGGTTTAGGGTTCAGAGCTTAGGGCTTACGTTCCGTTTGGGGGAGTTTAGAGCTTATCGCTTAAGGTTTAGGGTTTATATGGTTGAAGGGCAGGATCGAGAGCATAAGGCCTGCGGCGTAGGAGTTAACATTAGGGCTTCAGTGTTAGGGTTTAGGGCTGAAGGATTAAGATCCAAGAGAATCCTAAACCCTAAACCCTATACCCTAAACCCTAAACCCTATACCCTACACCCTAAACCTTACACCCTAAACCCTATACCCCTAAACCCTAAAACCTTAGGTTTTGAGGTTTTTGGCAGCTCTGGTTTGACAGAGCGGGATGGTTGTCCAGATTTGTTGCCCCCTGGGAGTTAGGACAAGAGCTACTGGGTTGCTGTTAAGGAACTTAAATTAAGTTACTATATTGGGGAAGCCCTACTATTTACTAGATCTACCCATTATGGTAGCTTTATTTAAGTTCCTTAACAGCAACCCAGTAGATCCGGACTCCTCAACCTTTTGCCTTGAGCTTAGGTTGCCCTTCCCGGCTTCCGGGGCTTCTACTGGACTGTGGCCCTGGTGGAATTGGGTTCAGAGCTCAACAGAGGATGCATCTTGCTGGGTTGCTGTTTTCGAACTTAAATTAAGTTACCATAATGGGTATATATAGTGAATAGTAGAGTTTCCCCAATATAGTAACTTAAATTAAGTTCCTTCACAGCAACCCAGCTTGTTTCCCTGGTCTGAGGTTTACTTACTGGGGGTTAGTAAGGAATAAATGCATGCAATCCCTAAATAATCCCTATAATGTTGCTTCACAAATATTCCATATGATGTTGCACCCTCTTTAATGTTGGGGTCTCCCCTTGCCTCCCCTAACAACAGGGCCTTCAGAAAAATAGAAATTACGGTCCCTCAAAAAGGGCCCTCAGCCTCCCGAGGTTCTGAGGTCCCTGTGGACTGTTTGGAATGGATAGTTGAAAACCTTTCCCATACTTATAGGGGCCAGAATCAAAACATGTTCAAGGGGGCCTCACACTCCTTACCCCTGATCCTGATTAAGCGGGCCCCAAAACACATGATCGGGGGCCTCTACATTAAAGCAGGTGAAACATGAAACCCTAAACCCTATACTCTGATTTCCTACTAAGGCTCAGTAAGTTTAGGGTTTATTTCAGGCAAAGGATCCTGGAGGGTGTGGCCGCTGTCAAAAGGGGGCGGGCACAGAGGGATCTCTAGGAGAAGCCAGGGGGAGGTTTGTTGAGGATTTACGGTTTAGGGTTTAGGGTCGTACCCGTAGATTTTGCCCAAACCCTGGTCGAAATAGTAGAATACTGCAGTAGGGTGTTGGTTGGCAAGAAGAGGTTCCAAGGACCTGGTTCTTTTCAATGGCAGAGACGACCCGAGAGTGCACACTTTCAAAGGCATGTAGAAATATTAGCATAGTCAAACACCATTATGGCAATGTTCAAACCGCTGATTATAAACTTTCTAGATCCTTGTAGAATCCTTATACACCTTCATCAACCCCTACATACATGCGTAGTAGCTCGGTAGTACTGAGGCTTCTTCGCCATCTCAGCCATAATAACTCGATGGAAGGCGGGCAAAGGGTTTCTATCCCTGAATCCTACGCACTACGCCCCAAGCCCTGAACCCTAAAAATCACAAAACCCTAAACACCCTAAACCCCTAAACAACCTAAACCCTAAACCCTCAAAACTTTAAGGTTCCTAACCCCTAAAAACCCTAAGGTTCCCAAACCCTAAACTCAAAAAACCCTAAACCTTCAGTTCCGGATGGTGGCTCTCAGGATCCAACCACAAAAGCACAACTCCTAAATATGTGTACATGTGTATATATCTATGTATATAACAGGGGTCATATAGGGTTCTATAGAGTTTGTTCTAGGGGGTGTGAACCCCAGCATCGGAACTAGGACCCAGTAGAGTCTTCTCATAGTTATGGGACGAATACTACCTAAACTCTAAACCCTAAACCCCAAAACCCTGGACCCCTAAACCCTATTAGCACTGAAATTCTCACTTTGGTGCTCTGTGATCAGGCTCACTGACTGGTAGCCAGCAGGCATGAATGTGCATTCCATGTGAGCTATAGTCTAAATTCCTTAAAGGGGATTATATAGGGGATACTATAGGGGACTGCTATAGGGGATATGAAGGGGGATACCAGGAGTTTAGATTCTAGCTCATGTAGAACCGGTATTTTCAGGGAATGGATGCGAGCCACATTTAAACTGCCCAAGCTCTCCACGCATAATCTCTGTCCAGAGTTCAAGTTGTGGTAGATGAGGTTGTCCAAATTATGTTCCCTGTTTGGGGTACAACTCTAGCACGGCACCAAGTATTCAAGGTACGCAAAACAGGACAAGAAATTGGACAGCCCTCAGTATAACTTCTCATCCCTGCATCCCCTTGTAATCCGTATCTAACGCCCGTTTGATCATCAGATAATCCCTATATGTCCTGTATATAACCCCTTAAACCCAACGCCAGCCGGATACGACCCCTAAACCCTAAACCCCTAGACCCCTAAACCCTAAATCTTTAAACCTCTAATACCCTAAACCTGCAAACCCTAAACCCTAGATACTAGATACTAGATACTAGAGTAGTTTCCATTTTCTTTTCCATTATTACTATAGAAGCCCTAAACCTCATCCCCGAAGAACCTTTTGGACTCCCCTACTGGGCGGTGGGCTTCCTGCGTGCTTATCCTCAGGCCTAAAGGCCCAAGAGGCGTACTACCAAAAACTGGGGTCAGAGGGGCTCTGAAGAAGGAGGGTTTAGGGTTTAGCGTTTAGGGTTTAGGGTTATATATACATAATATGTATATATATATACATATCTATGCGCCCATATTCTACTTATGGGTATGTATATCTCTATGTAGAGAGGTATGCAGCGTCAAGGATGGAGGGTTGAGGGTTCAGGATACTAGGTTTTGAGTTTAGGGTGTAGGGTCTGTGGTTTTAGGGTTAAGATATACAATTTATTGGGCTAGTAGCTTTCTTTGGGTTGCACAGGCATGGGACATATTGTGGAGGTTAGGGGTTTTGGTGTCGACACCTGAGTGATTACCACAATTATCTACTTATGGTATGTTCTACTACAAGTACATACGGATTACTATGCGATCTGAAAAGCAAGTACCAAGAAATGAGGAGCATAAAGTGGAAAGTGGATTACAGGAGCTTATATGGTGTTTCATATAGATGCCTGATTTTTTCACCAATACATTGCTCTTAAAGGTGTTTGTCCTGCCTGTCCAGTAATGAGCCTGTCAGCATTCCTGGGCAAAACAAAAAGTTCATTTCTCGGGGTACTGCCCCCCACTACGTAAAGGTCATTTTCAGGGATACTAGGAGTTGACTGTAGCTCATATTGATTATACCATGGTTATACAGTCCCAGTTCAACTCTTCACAGCTATCACAACTACCACTGTTGTTGCGTTTGCTACTAGACACCAGAGGGCCCAACACCCCCGCTACTTTGGCAATAGATCCGAAACTGATATTAGGAATCCTGATGTGATGCAAGGCATATTCCTGGATTAAGGGTTCCTTGCTCCTCAGCGAACAAGCACCCTAAACCTGGGTTGCCGTTAAGGAACTTAAATCAAGTCACCATAATGGGTATATACAGTAAATAATAGGGTTTCCCCAATATAGTAACTTAATTTCAGTTCCTTAACAGCAACCCAGAAACATTGAACCCTACGTACCAGAGAGGTTTCCTACCAAAGCTGGGCCCCTAACCCCTAAGCCCCATGGAAGAACCCTATGTAGATGAAGAAAGGAACAATACGTATAGATATGTTATAGATATGTTATAGATATGTGTACATAGATATATATATATACATATCCATAGCGTTATAGATCCCCATACATCTCTATATAGCCTTCGATATCTCTATATGTCTTCTATGACTGGGAACCCACACAGAAACAGCGCGCTGACGGCAGGAGTATGGCTTTGTAGGGGCCATGCGACAGCCGCTGCAGGCCAGGTTGATACTTTGCTTCCTTAACCCCTTTAACCCCAAAAGGGCGGGCTATTTAGGAGAAATGGAAAATGAAATGACGCCTATCCCCAAGGCATATTGATGCTTTGCGGACGGTGCGATGACTGGATCTCTGTAGAGGGGGCATAGAGCTTATGAAAGATATAGGGTTATGTAAAGTTTAGGGTTTGGGTTTGTAGGGCTCATGTAAGGTCCAGGGTCTGGGATTTAGGTTTCGCAACATTTGGGGCTTAGGTTCAGGGGCTAGGACTTTGTGGATTTTGGGATGACATTATCCAGTTGCCTGAAAATGCGTTATAATGTCGTCATGGTATAGTCTACTGAAATTCTACAAGGGTTATGAAGGGATTCGAGAAACTACCAATAAATGGAGACTTAAACCGGTTGTAGTGTTGGCAGAAGAACAACCATGGAAAAGGACAATGGAAACTATCATATTGCTTCGGGTTCGAGGTACATAATTAGAATCATGAAGGCCTAAATGGAAAGAAGATGAAAAAGCAAATGGATCTTGTAATTGCAGTAATGTAGGCGCCTAAATGCTAAGCATATTCTGAGCTGGGGGGGGGGGGTGTATCTGAGACTCAAGAAAGACGAGTTGCTTCTACATGTCTTTTTGTATACTGTAGACAAAGTAGTTACAGGGTAAGATTGCATAGTTCAGATGTAGCAGCTACTCAGTATGGCGCTGGGAGGAACTCTGCACCGATTAGGGTATTGGAATAGCATATACTTGCCAAGGTCTCGGGCGTGCTAGGAGGTGCAGCTTACCTTTCATTCACAGTAGCAATGAGACTGACCAGCACGACCTCTGAATCATCTTATCCATTCTCGGGTGTCGCAAGCAAGGTGCTCAGGGATCTGCATATGGGGCACCTTGTGTATTGTGTTTGGGGTTTGCTCTGAATTCAAGCCTCAGTACAACCACGGTTCAGGGTTTGGGGCTTAGTATCTTGGGGCTTAAGCCCCGGCCCAAATCAAATACTCCAAAAAGACCCTAAACCCTATATAGTAGTTTCCACTTTCTTTCTCGTTATCCCTATATAACCCCATATTATACCATTCTACCCGCCAATATAATACTTATATGATGCCTATCTATTCCTTATATCCCAAGATAGCCCCTGTATCCCCTGTGTACTGCCCATAAACCCCAAAAAGACGAGGCACCATTGAAGCCACCCTAAACCCTGAACGCCAAACTCCGCCCAAGCACGAGGCACCATTGAACCCCAAACCCTGAATAGTACTTTCCATTCCTCTTCCATTATCCCTATAGAACCCCTATATAACCCCCGTAAACCCCAAATACGAGGCACCATTGAAGCCACCCTAAACCCTAAACCCTAAACCTTAAGCCCGAAACCCTAAACCTTAAACCCTTAACCCTAAACCCTCCAGGCACCATTGAAGCTTTATGCGCTGATGGCACTCCTCCTGGGACTCTCCCAGGGCTTGGGGAAGATCACCTTTCGGCAACCTCGGCTGGTTAAGGGTTTAGGGATGGAGGGTTTAGGGTTTAGGGATTTAGGGTTTACGTAGGGTTTAGGGTTTAGGGATTTAGGGTTTTGGGTGAATATTCACTTCTTAAGTACTTAGAATACGCAAGTCCTAGGGTTTAAGGGGTTAAGGAAAGGGTAGAGCAGTGGATGATGAAGCCAGGGTTGCCTAGGGGCTGTAGGGATGTAGAAAGTATTACAGTCGCCTGAATGATTAGAATTGGGCTCTAGGGGGTACAATCTACAAGAGCTCCTTAAAGATTTAAGGGACACAGTGCTAGTGATTATTCAGTTGTCAAAAAGTTGTATCATTTAAAAAACTTCTGTCCCCCTTAAGTGGGATTGAGGGCGCTTGGTGCCTGCTCGGAGCTGGCGCTTCTCAAAAGTATGAGACCCCTTCTGGCATCCTCACAACGAGGACAGTGTATGTCCTTCGGCTGTAGACAGCGGGGGGCCGTTTTGTTTTCCCTTCCATCTCCATTTGCATTCTATCGTTTGCAGGACACCTGTACTGCTCTGACTTGAAAACGACAGCTTCATGGTTTTTTTCACATGTTGATCGTCGTTGCTTTTCCTCTGCCATCACTGTCAGAGTCTGCCTGAAGGAGGACCATGATTACAGCATTGCATTCTAATTGTTACCTCTGACGTTGTGATTATGCGTTCAGTCCTAGTGCGATTACATACTAGCACTTGTTTACCTGGACCTTCCATCTACCCTCTATATACCCTGAATTAAGGACCATCTACCCTCTATATACCCCAAATTAAGGACCATATACCTTTTACTTAAGGGTACAAGGAGGGTCCCGGTATGTAGCTACTGGCACGCTGGGAATGGTCGCGGGTTTGCAGCCCAGGCTGCCTTTTGAGCTCAACATTATCCCCAAGGTTTAGGGCGTAGGGCGTAGGGTTTACAATCTGAACATGCGCTATAGTCTAAACTCCTTCAAGGGGTTTCTAGGGTGAGTACTCACGTATTATAGGACTGATTGGGGGAGACTAGGAATGAGGCTCACATAACCATGGAAAACCATACCCGTAACTCCTTGTCAACGAAAACTAGCTGCACTGAAAGGGGGCGATAACCTTGAGAAAGCTAATAGGGGGATTTCTGAGAACAGGGGCCACTAACGAGCCTCATGTAGTATGAAATACTGGCTTTCAACACTTTATGCTTGTGGTCTTTGCTGACTGTGCAGAGGATTTCTTGCGACTATTGGCAAGTGCACGATGCGGTGCTGGGGAACCATTAGAGAAAACCCTATATTGCATATATGGGCTCACAGAAGGCTTGGGGGAATGCCTACCAGAAGTTTCTAGGGCATAATTTTCTTATTGGTTGTTAGTAGGGAATACAGGCATATAATCCCTGAAAGATGTATTCCTTGTTCCCGACTATCCCCCATCAAGATTTAGAAGCTCCCACATCCAGGTACCTTACTTACCCAAAGCTTGTACTATATTTACTACCACCCCAAACCGAAGTACCGAGTTATTGGGTACTTGTACGCTTTTCCAAACCGAAAAACCGTAAACCCGGAACCCTAAACCCTGGTCCCACATCCAGGTACCTCAACTACGCCACAAACACAGTGATCAAGAGCGGCAAGCTAGTGCCAACCTTGCTAATCTCCGTGCGCGCCCTGGTCTTCAGGGCCGTGAGGCGTGGACTTGAGGGTTATACAAGGATTACATAGGGCCTTTTCAGGGACTATATAGGGATGATATAGGGCCTGCCTAGTATTTAGGGATTATACAGCCCCTTTCTACAGATTATACGGGCTTTCGGGAAGCAACGGCGTGGGCAGCAAGAGAGATGTCCGGAGATGCGGATCTACAGGGCTCAGTCGCGTCCAGGACTGAATATGTCTGTATCTCTGAGATATGGAAGTAACTTGAGCTGAGTCCCTAAACCCAATAGTCCCCCTTAAGTAGATAGAATATGGCTTTGGGTACATTAATTGTAAGATCTCCATATACCCCATATTCTATCCATCAAAGGGGGACTATAAAGCCGACTGGAAATTGAGCCCTGGGGGTTGGACCCCGGCTTTCTCTAATTCGCCTACGTATGGCTTCCCGAAAGTTGAGGGCTTAGGGTGTAGTAGGACCTGAGCGAACAACTCAAAACATTTATCCTTGAACGCCATACTCGTAGGTCCTCTATATCTACATGGCTGTTTCCCAAAATTGGTGTGCTCTAGAAAGCCTGAAAATTATGTAGGGATACGTGTTTGATATTCTCCCAGATGTACTTAGGGATTGATCTCTTCTATCCTTCAAGTCTTATCTTCCATATTTAAGATCTGAAAACTGACTCCAGCTCGCTTCGCTCAATCAAAGTTACCGGTCTATGTTCCCAATTAGTCTCCATCAAGTCAGACGCAGAAATTGTCCAATGTCATCTAATACCATGCCAATATACCCCCAGGTCTTGTAAACACTTCTCCGCGCACATTCTGTCGAAAACTTCCCGTCCAAGGTCATCTGGCTCGAGCGCAAAGTTTCGCTTGCAGAATGGGCGGCCGCGGTGCTCTTGGTCTTGTCTTCCGCCTTCATGGCCCTTGGGGAGCAGGTGGGCCTGCAGCTTTAGGACTGACAAACTACAGGACCCTGAACATTTCAACTCGTAAGCGTAGGAAGCCCTGGGCAGGTTTAAAGTTTTTGCCACTTGGTTTCAGTACATTTGTGGCTCTGAGTCTGCGCGTTCGTCAACGATGTTCATGATGACGTGATAGCCCTGTTGAAATATGGACACTGCTGTTCGAACAGGGTTCCATACCCGACGCAACGAGAAGCATGATCATAGGCAGTCAGTTTGGAGAAGGTTGAGCTTCAGGGTCTCCGAGTTTCTGCCCATGTGGAGAAAGCAGCGGCGGGTTGAGAGGTTGCGGCGGGTGGCGGCGGGCGATGTCAGTAGCTGGAGCGGTGTCGGCATCTGTAACATACGATCTATTCATAGCTGGCGAAGCTGAGATTCTACGCCACACACTGCGCACGCGTTTCTTCTTTCCAAGTGCTTCTCGCCCTTAGGGTGCGATGGAAAGGGGCTGCCCCTGACTGATGGAAGGTTGTGAAGGTCCTGGCAGGGGCTGGTGCCTTTAAGACATCACGCCTGCGCTGAGACATCGGGAGATGCAGAAGATCTAGAGACCGAGTAAACAGCAGTAAGCCCTAAACAAAAGCCAACCTCCATACTCCAAGCGTCTCTTCAACGACATGCCTGGACAGGCAGTGACTCCCAGCTTCAATCCAATAGGCAGGGCCTGTGCTGAACTTGATAGTCAGAGTGATATATATATACATATATAGTGATGACAAAAAATAATAGCAGTAGTGATAGTGCTACTCATAGTGAATAGTAATGGTATTAACAATGCAAAGAACAACGTGGATGCTAAATGTCATCAGAAGTAGGGAGGAGTAATAGGAGTTTATAAACAGGAAGAATCATGTTTGGAAGTTGTTTCCCCTCAAAATCTTGGAAAATGGGCTTGCATCTCATGCACAATAAACCTTAAACCCTAAACTGCGTCATGGCCAGTAGATTGGGGCCAAATGTCAGTTGTGAAACGCCTCATTCTTCAACCCTATCTTACTGCGGTGCGAAGAGTTTGGGCTTCATCTGGCACAGACATAAAGTCTGTTTATGAGATGGACATGACTACCATATGTCTCTTATTGAGTAGTACTTGTCGCGGGGGCACTATAGCCCCCAATGCAGAGTAAGAACATGCCCTTCTTTGGTTATACTACGCTATAAGAAGGACGCAGTCTTAACAGACCTTACTAAGTTCAGCCACGAGAAAGTAGTTCAAACACTCAATTGTGGGCTTTCCGGCTACTGCTTTAGATGACCCTTGGTGTGGGGGTTGCGAAAATTAGGGGTACCTTTTCGGGGGTCCCCAAAATGGGTTTAGGGTTTAATAAGGACTGTAGTATATTGGGCCTATATTGGGGTCCCAATGTTTGTGGGAACTACCATAATAGCATCTATGTACTCATAGTGTCCATTTCATGTTCCTTTTTCTTTTCCATTTGATTCTCCATTCTTGGGGTAACATACTCCAAATTTGGTGTTGTATTGGGATTGGGGTCCAACCCTAAACCCTAAACGCTATTCATGGAAACCACCCTGGTAGTTTGGGGCAAAGTAGGCTTGGTGGCTTTGGTCCCATCGTCAGGGGCTACACCCTTCTTCAGCTCTAGCCCCGGCTTTGCCTGTAGATTGGAATCCCCGTCCAAATGGGGCCGGTAGGGTTTGCCCCAGCGGCCTCTCTGCGAGATATCCTCTGAAACTCACATGCCCACTTGACGACACATCCCAATGAGCTCCATTCCGCGACAATGTTGCCACGCAACAGCTCCGCGACAAAGCCTTGTAACAGACACGGGGTGGCCAGACAATTGCCTGTTCATGGTCATGGTCACAACCATTTCTCTAGAAAGAGTTGTCGGCCGCAGTGACGTGCTTCTTGCAGTCAAAGTCCGCAGTGAAGAGCTTCTTGCAGTCAAAGTGATCCCCGGGGGTCCAGTTGCGAAAATAATAGGTTACTGGGCGACGCAACCATAGGGTATGTATCCAGAACCCAATATTTAGGTAACTCGAGTCCTAGGGATAGCTATTGTTGCGAGAGACCCCTGACAGGGGTCGGACGTTTGCTTGGGGCGGCAACTTTGACTCGGAAGCCTATAGCCCCCAAAACCCCAACCTGCTGAACAACCTCAGTTCTAAAGCCCGTGTCCCTCCAACTTCAGCACATTGGATCTAAACCTTAAAATCCAATCCGAACCTCCTGACTCTCAAACCCCCAAACCCAAACCGCTTGAGAGGTTTGATTCTTGCTGGGGCCCAGCTCTTGATTGCAGCCATGCAGGGCAACCTACAGGAGTTTTCTTCGCGGTGGGTTGGGGTTGGGGTTCCAGGGTTTGGAGGGTTTAGGGTTTAGGGTTTAGGGGTTTAGGGGTTGAGGGGATTAGGGTTTAGGGTTTAAGGGTTTAGGGTTTAGGGTTTGCTTAGATCAAAGAAACCCGTTCTCCAGCCGGACGGGCTTACAAGTTTGAACAAGGGTTTTTTCGGCCTCGGAGCACGCATTGAGGCCGTCAAGAAGGCGCATTTGTGGCCTTCAAGAGCGGGGGCCTATCGGCCGCACCTTTACCTTTGCCCTCCCGCGCCGTGTGGGCGGCTCCCACCCTTCACCAGCTCCGCCTTTTAGGGTTTAGTTTCCTAAACTCTTTTTTTGGGCGGGGCGGATGGATTAGGACC
>CAJNIZ010046521.1:24053-35397 GCA_905231905.1 Symbiodinium pilosum
CGCCGTGTGGGCGGCTCCCACCCTTGGCCAGCTCCGGTGTACCGGATTTGAAAGCTTTGTGCGTGGGCTGTGTATGGCGCCTCAATGTTCGTATCTGCAGCAGAGTAGAAGCAAGAAAGGTAGGTCGGCCCATGAGGTGTGCGTTCGTTCATCGTCGGGCTCAGAAGTGGTAAGAGTGGCTTCGGGTATCCTGCAGCATGCCAGAAAGGAAGCAGCAGCAATGGTCAAATTGTTGGTGTTCGCAATCTGGTTAAGAGCACCTTACACCTTAGCAACAATATATCATGATGGGGTTATATAAGGATTATGGGGTATATTATGGGCTATATATAGGAATTCTAGTATACCAAAGTCCTGCAAGATGTTGGGTCTAAACCGTAGCGTTTTGTTGTTTTGCTTTGGTGATGCTTGCGGTCGTGGCCCAGGTTCAATAGGCACTGGACTGCTTTTCGACGTTAATGATGACAAGAGGTTGTCAAAAACAGGGAACCTTGTTTTCTTCTGGGCCATACCATGCCACACAGTGTTGTCCGAAGTCGAGGAAAAGGGATTAGCGCTTAGAGTTTAGAGCTCAAATTATCCGGAAAACCTCTATAGGACCGTCCTTCTCTCCATGTAAACGCCGCATTGTAAAGCCTTGTTTTAATTCTCAGGCCCCCCTAGTGCGATACAGCCCCAAGCCCTGATCCCTAAACCCAGAGACCTAAAACCTATCCTTCGCAAACCATGTGCAAAGAGACTGCATTTTGTGGGGGTGGGGTGGGGTTCTGTTTGATTAGGGAAGGGTTAGAGGACTCCTGGAGAGCACTTCAGGTGATCTTGGGCAAGATGTTGGTACTGAGAAGTCATTTGAAGAAAAAGCGGGAGACAAGTGCAGGATGAGAAATGGCTACCCGCTTGAAGCCCCTTTTCATGTACCCGTATGGCCGGAGGCAGTTTTCTTCTTTGGGCTTTCAATCTGTGCTAATAGAACCAGACTTTGTCGATGCCAATCAGGCCTTGTCACCTCAAAATCCTTCACCATGTCGAGTTGAAACCCCTTTGCTTTGCTCTGGTTTGCTTTGCGTTGGTGTCGAATATTGTCCCTACCTGGCGATCTACCTTTCATTTACTGAGCAGTCTACTGTTTATATACCAAATGCCCTTTTACAGGCATCACAAACCTATTGACAAAGGCCCCGCTTGCAAGTTGCTACTTCGCAGATGGAAGGCCTCGGCCTTCCAAATTCTAACCCTAAACCATACCTGCAACCGCAATTATCTACAGTCTTTGGATTGTACCGAATTAAGGGGTGTTTGCCACTGTAGGTGCTTGGTGTTACAGGTGCACCTAAGCCCCATTGGCCTAAATTACTGCCAGCATTATGTCCCTAGGCCCTGGTTCCTTGCATGCTCATAGTTTTGGGTGCCTCAAAACTGTTTCTTGCAGTACCCCCTATAAGCCCTAGCTCCTACAGGAGAAGGCGCTCAAGGACTACGGGGCATCCATCACGGAGGCACTCGCAGCTTTCGCGTTTCCTGCGGAAGCATGCCTGATCAAGGTACAGACCCTCCAGCAACCTGCTTAGGATTTTTTCGGGCCTTAACCACTCCCGTCCAGGTGCGTGCCGCAAGCTAGACAGGAGACTGGTTCTGTTTCAGAGGATACTGCTCCTTCTTGCTAGCTGCGGGACGACGACGCATAGTTCAGCGGTGTTATCCTGACATAATATTCATGTATGTATGTGCCACCGCGCTTAGTCCTGGCCTATACTCCCCAAACCAAGTAATGCCCACTCGTAACTTCTCCTGGGCAGCGCCTAAGTTCTTCATCTCCGCGGCAAAATTAGAACCCCCCCTCATCCGAGCCTTGACTCTCAGAGTGGTTGACATAGAGCACAGGCCCAGGTTAAGGTTTCATGAATCATGATTAGCTTTGCATACTGCATGGGTGTACATAGCCTCTATAAGCCTGGCATAGCCCCCAGCCCTAAAAACAGCCCCTACAAGCCTTTCGTACTCCCCAGCCCTAAACAAGCTCGGATAAAGGGACTTTCCCACGAGGCGGTCTACCTCCGCGAAGCCCTAAACCATCCCTTAACCCTTCCCCCAACAAAACAATTCTAAATCTCCCAACCGCTACAAGCGTTAAGCCTTGCTTATCCCCTATATGCCCTTAAATAGGCTTTTGAGCCCCCTTAAGCCTTAAACCCCAAACCCTAAACCTACATCCGAACCCTAAACCCTAAACCTACATCCTTTTAAGAGCAGGCCTTGGCCTGCAGCAATGGCTTCGGCGTCATCGTAGCCTGGGGCCCACGGGATTTCAGGGGTTTTGGATTGAGGGTTTAGGGCGTTAGGGGTTGAAGTGTTTGGGGGTAGGGGGGGGGGGTTAGGTTTTGGGGGGCCTGAGAATGGGGGGGGTGGAAGCTGTGCGACCGACCGGCAACCCAAAACCCTCAACCACGTACCTTTCACTTCTATAGGCTAAGGCTCTCACTTGCCAGCTCTTCCTCGGCTGATGGGCGGAAACCTAGTCTTGACGTAGGCCCCTGATCCATAAACAGCTGCTCCAACAAACGCAAACGTAAGCGCTTTATGGGATCTCTAATTCCCAGTCAGTGCCAAGGTAGGGAAAGTTCATTCATCACGGGTCCCCCGACTTTGAATCCTTGAACTGTAGACCATCAACTGAGTGGTATTTTATTTGGGGCTACTATGGTACCCAATATAGAGTAGGATTATCTCCTCCTTTTGGGTATAGTATTTTATATAAGGAATATGATCTTACTAGGTTTAACCACCAAAAAACGCTACTCAACTAGCAACCTGCAGCCGGATACCTCAGACCACAAGACTCCCTCAACCTAAACCTTGAAGTATAGACAGATAGTAAACAGCAATGTCGTACACCCGAAGCTGTCCTCCCTAAACCCTAAACCTTAGTTTAGCAACTTTAAATGCAGTATGCCCTAAAACAGCATCGCCAAGCTGCTGAGGTTTGGGTGGCCGTGCAGGCAAAACTGCCCTGGGTTTCTTTGTAAAAGGTGTTTGTAGGGTATGTAGAGATTATACCGGATTAATCTCCTGAGCATTGTGCGAGTCTTTTGTTCTGCTTTTGGGTCCTGTACATCTTCTATTCATTCTGAGCTTAAGGGTTTAGGGCCTAGCGTGCATTTAACCGTTGCCTACATAATTGGATCTCGTTTGGGACTTGGAACTTGGTCTCCAGGGTTTAGAGCGTGGGGTTTAGGGACCCAAAATCCTGTTCGATAAGATGGCCCCTGCAATATTTGCAAAAGGGGGTCCCCTTTACCCTTTACATAAACTACGAATACTCAGTTTGCTGATGTATTTGAGTTACCTCAAAGATAGCCCGCAAAGCCGACTCCGATTCTTAGGGATTGCTGAGATTGAATTAGTGGTGGTGGGAGCGGCGGCCGCCGCCGTGAGTGCTGATGCCGAAAACCGTAAACCCAAACCCCAACCCCAAAGCCTTAACCACTGAACCCGAAACCCCAAAGCTTAACCTCCTTGCAGCTGGCAGGTTTCTGGTGAAGCGGCCCCTGCCTGGGCCTTTTTCCTGGGCTCTCCGCACCTCGGCTGGCAATTGCGGTTGTAAAAAACCGGTGCGAGAGGCTTATGTTCTGGCAAGCCTGAAATGCAAACTGTAGGCGTTGCATGGAAAGTGAGGGAAAAAGAGAGACCAGAACGATAAAGTCCTAAACTTGCAAAACGATAAGCCCTTTGTGAAGCCACTGCACAACTTGCAAAGGAGTTCAGAACCTTGGTAAACGTAAAAGCTTAAACGTTCACTCAACTCTGCACACGTTTAACCCCAAAACCCTTAAACCTTAAATCCCTAAGTTAAACTTCGCTATGGTGCCCTTGAGACAGGCTGGCCCTTAGCTTGGTCCTCCTGCGATCCCTCTTCTTCTTTCTTGGTGTCCTGGCCATGATTTGGGGGCTCAGGCTGTAGCGTTTTCTTACTGGGGCTCAGTAGGGAAAGAGGGCATATAGTATATAGGAATTATACAGCGGTTATATTCCCTGATTCCCTACTAAGACCCAGTAAGGCTTGTCTGGGGATTTTTCAGAGGCTAGCATAGTGTTGGGAGGGTGGAGGCTTAAGTGAGGCAGGATTTAGGGCTTGCCGTTGGGGGCTTATAGCATTCGTCTTGTTTAGGGCTCATGGTTGAGGTTCAGGGTTTAGTAACTTGGTGTTAAGGGATTAGGGATTAGAGTTTAGGGATGTAGGGTGTAGAGCTTTGAGGTATAGGGTTTGAGGCTTTGGATTTAGAGCTTTAAGGCTTAAGGCTTACAAGTGTAATGCGCAGGTCGCCAGATGAGACCATCCCAAGAGGGTAGCAGCTGGACAGTTCTCCCCTCAACCGCAGAAGGGATGCTGCATCCCCGCGAGTACAGTCCTTCAACCCCTTGACCGAGAATACCCTCTACCTGGACCCTGGATGTCCTTCCTTTTTTTGGTTTTGTCCTACAAAGTTATAGGGTATATCCCCCAAAAAAAGTAGGACATCCAGGGTCTAGGTAAAGGTCAAACTTAGGCTGCCAGAAGCAAAGTTCTTGTTTGCTGGAACGTCGTTCGCATGCTTTTGGCGGGGCTCCATTATTTTGGATTCCTTGCCCGAAACTTTTCTAGCCCCTCAGCTGACTAACCGTGCATTCATGCTCGTAGTTTTGAGGAAACTCATGGTCTGGAAGGTTGGTTTGGGTTGGGTACCCTATATATCCCTACACATCCCTAATATACCACTACATGCTCTCTCTTTTTTTCCCCATACATCCCTATGATACCCTTACCTATCCTTACGTATCCCTATAGGGCCGGTTCCCAAATTGAAGCTAGGGTTTGCAGACAGGCTTCGCACATGCAAGCTGCTTCATGCGTGCTGTGTGTCCCAACCACCTGAAGGCATGTACCCTTTCATATATGGGAGTTTCCCCAAACTGGGGGTACCTTTTTTGGGGGTCCCGATAATAAGGATTCTAGTATTTTGGGGTCTATATTTGGGTCCCCCTATTTAGGGAAACTACCATATACATATAATTATATATATATGTGTGTTTATATACAAACCCTATACAATCCCAGTTTCCATGGCATGTTCCATTTTCTTTGCCCATTTGATTCTCCATTATCAGAACCTCTTTGACTCTGGGCATAGCTTTTTTTCACTAAGCCTCTTCTTTCAGGTGTTGTGGCGCTTACAGCTCTGACGAAGGCTCAAAAGCTGCTGCATGCGTTTTGGGGTGTATATAGGGATTATGGGTTTAGGGGTTTAGTGTTTTGGGGGTTTAGGGGTTTAGGGCTTTAGGGTTTAGGATTTAGGGCGATGGATTGTGGAAGTACTGGCCAGGGTTGCGCCAATCTACCGGGAATTCACCCACAGAATAATCGTGCTGATAGCTCCTTATGATTCAGGTAAGCCACTTGGAAAGCCGCTTGCCGTTTGCCAATGCCCAGCCCATGGAATGCTGTATGGGCCTTAGTAATTACCAACATTACTGTGAGGTTTATTTGAGGTACCCGACATTGCAACTATGTAAGGACTCCAGGACCATAATATTGGGAATAATCTTTAATAAGCTTCTACATTAAGTTCAAGCAGTCCCACGCATTCACTAGACGCCAAATCTCACAGTCGCTCAGAGGCCCCTACAGCTTGTGCCAGACAACCTGCATGGAAAAGGGCTTTAGGGTAAATGTAGGTGTATCCACAGAGTGGTATGTAGGATTTAAGATTTGAGGTCCCCAAACTGGGGGTTCGCCTTTGGCAGTCCCATAATACGAGTCATCGCACTTTAGGGCTACTTTCTGGAAATGCCCACATTGCAGAAGGGAACTTGCTGACACTTGACCATTCAATCGGTCATTTCCATGCCATGGGACCCTACACCTGAACCCTAATCTGGGTTGCTGCTAAGGAACTTAGACTAAGTTACCATCATGGGCATATATAGTACCTAGAGGACCGATCGATTCCCTCACTGTTGTCCGTTCTACAGTGACAAAAGCGCCCGGTTTCGGAAAAAGCGGCCGTTTCAACATGCTTCCACCAAAGGCTGGACAGTTTTCAGAATTGCGCCCGAGTTGCGCAAATTTGTGCCCGAGTTGCGGGAAATCGCGCCCGAGTTCCGGGAAATCGCGCCCGAGTTGCGGTTGTGATTTCTGTCCCGAAACCTAGTACCCAACCAAAAACCGTCCGATCCACAAATAAACGTCCGATCTTCAAACAATGCTGGGGACACAAATTTGTGTACAAATTGGTCCTCCAGGTAAGCTCCTCACCACCAAGCCAGCAGTGCCCTAAGAGTCATGCACTGAACAGGAAAATCCTGCAAGGCCTGAATCCCATGTACAAGTACTCCAGTCCTTGCTCTCAACCCTCCACCTTAACCAAGCAGCGTGCAGGATCATGGGACTGGAGCTGCCACCGCCGTGGGCACCGCGCGAAAGTCGCTGACCGTGCCCATGGCCAAGCATGTTTCAGCTACAAGGATTCTACCCGTTGTTGGTAGTATTTTATTTGGGGATATTATGGTACCCAGTAGGGTTTAGGGTTTAGGGTTTTATTTGTGGATATATGGTACCCAATATAGGGTTTAGGGCCCTATAATGGAGAATCAAATGGAAAAGAAAATGGAAAATGAAATGGAGACTGGGATTATATAAGCGTCCCAAGATTCAAACATGAAGCGGCATCTTGTGCGCCGTTCAGTAGTATAATGATCTTTAGTTGGCTGTTTTGGGGGGGTTCAGGGTAGTGCCTGGGGATTCTCAACTTGGGGGCATTATGCATGTGGTGTGGATGCTGCCCCCCACGCTGTGACAATTGAAGCTTGGAGTGATTGTTGTCGGAGGCACGCAGGCGTGCCGGTCACAAGCACTTTGGGAATCATGAGTCAACCACCCCCTGCGGCCCCTAAGTCCCTGAGAGCCCCAGGTAGATGCATCGCAGGGCGGGAGAACCCAGCCACACCAACTCATTCCAAAACCCATTACCTAAACCCCCAAAATATGCAAAAGAATAGCCTTAAACCCATCATAATAGCCATACAGGCTATTATTTTACATACTTTTGGGATCCAGGTATAGTAGTTACCAGGGCATTTCCATTATCCCAGTATAACCCGAATATAACCCTATACAATCCCTATATAACCCCCTTGTTGCAAGAAAGCCTGCTTGGTCTGCCTGGTGGTGCGGCCTACACCTATGTGCTTGAAGGCTCTTCTCCTTCATGATGTTTCCAAAGCCCTGGCACATGAGCCTTGCCAGCAAAGCAGCAACTCACCAAGTTGGGAGTGTGTCAAAAGTTCGAAGTGGGGGTTTCCCAAAATTAGGGGTATCATTTTGGGGTTCCCAATAATAAGGACTATTGTATTTTGGGGTCTATTTTTGGGTGCCCCTCATTTTGGGAAACTACCAAATACCTCCAGGTTCATGGGCAGTTGTACTGTGACAGCTTATAGTTACGACAAACTTCGCTGTAACTGACTGTAACCGTGTTTGCAGGGCCGATAGCCCTACTCAGAAGTATCTTTGAAACTCCAAGTCGCAACCATGAAAATGGCGTGAGTGGATGCGGGGGGCTAAGAGCAAAGAACTAAGCAGGTGGTATGGCAGGACAAGGTAGGATCTAGCTAGAAAAACGTTCAAGGTACAACCAGCTTATAAAGCTTATCTCTTGTTCTGAATACTGCTACGTATTATTATGGGTATTTATAACACTAGTGTTTCGTAGTATACCTGCCCAGATAGAGAGATAGCTTTTGTTTGTGAAAAGAACTTGGTTGAGGGTTGTGGGTTTGGGGTGAAGTTGTTTTGCAGACAAATTTGAAACTTTGTGTGATGTGGGCGGGCGATAGGAACTCTGGTTGCTGTGTTCGGGTGGCGTATGTAGCTGTGATTACACACACACACACACCCGCGCACACACACACACACACCTCCAAGTACCCTGACAGGTGGATAAAGTAGAGCTATCTCGTTTAATCCTTTCCCACTCGGGAGACCAGTGCCGAACGCAGTGTACTAAGTCTTCGTGACACTTGAAGCCTAGAGCCCTACAGCCGAAAAAAAACCTCAGTAGCAGCTTCCATTATTTCCGGTTTGACTTTTCTTGGCTTTTCCACTTGGTTCTCCATTATTCGGGTAACACCCCTATATCAATGTATCGATACCGTAGTGATTGTGGCAGGTGATCATCTCCAGTTGTGGGCTATGACACTGTCGTACGGGTTTTGACCCTCAACTCAGAGTCTTTAGAATGCTTCAGTTCTACACTAAACCCTACCTCAAAAAGCATGGGACCTTAAAAGGGGATTGCTACACAACCACGACTCTCAACTTAGATGGCTTATGTCAGCAAATTGTAGAAGAAAAGACGGACGCTCGGAATCCTGCTTTGAAGCCTTAATCCAAAACTCTACATCCTGCAACTTCTCAAGCCTACATCCCTAGCCGCTTACCCCTGAATTACATGCTAGACCCTGAATGGGGATTTCCCAAAATTAGCGGCCCCTTTTTGGGGGTTCCCAAGTATTTTGGGGTCTATATTGGGGGTCCCCCTATTGAGGGAAACTACCAAATCCCACAACCTGGATCCCTCCACTTTGATTCCTGGAACACTTGCGGTAGACCTCAGCTTCACTCCGCCTTTTTCCCCCGAATTCCCTGAGGAACTATGTGCTGGGGACTTTTGTGACCTGGCAGCTATATATGTGCAAGGGGGGTTTAAGTTCCGGGCCGGGGTCACAACAACTTTGCTAACATCTGTCGTTCTCCGGGTACTACACTCCCCCAAACTAACGTGGAAACCCATAGAACCCCTTTTTAAAGGGGACTGTAGTCTTTATAGGGCCCCTTTTGGGTTTCCATGTTAGTTCCCAGGGGTACTATGACCGACAGAGGCCGACCATCCTTCGCCTATTGCAACGGAAGGAGCTTTGATCAACCCCACCCCGACCCCACTAATCTGCCTTCAATCCACCATCAATCTTCTTGCTGGTGATTGCGATTGAGTTGGGGCATGGATCCCTTTCGTACACCCTACATAGTTCGCCAGAATAGCAGCTAAGTTCACTCCGCCAACCCCCCAAGCACCGGCAAGCCTGAACCGTAAGCTTTGAAACATTACCAGGAAAGTCTTCCCAGTCCCATTCCTAAGCCCTGGCTTCTAAGAATTGTGATCAGATGATGGGGGGCCGTCTTCAGAAACATGGACGGGTCATGTTTGAGAAATGCTGAACTGCCTCTTTGCCCCGCAAGGCTTTCATCCTGGCTGACCTCATCTACTTTCAGGCCGGGATCAGGGTTCAGGGTTGCTGGTTTAGCCTTGAGCCCCCAAATACTGAAACCCTAAACCTCATTCCCTACCCAGCCCTAAAGCCTAAGCCCGATTCCCTAAACTCTAGATCCAAACTGCATACTCTCCCCAAACGTTCAAAATCGAAACCCCGCTCCTTCAGACCTAAGCCGGACAAACTGACTCTCCAAACTCTAAGCCCTCAACTCTAGGTGCTCAACCCTATACCAGTTTCCCCTCTTATTCCCTTCCAACCATACATCCCGAAATGACTGAGCCGTTCATAAGCAGGTTAAGAACGCTGACAGTTGGGACTATGATATGGCTTATAGGATTGACATTTACGTTTACTTATCTAAGTCTGCCTGAACCTCCAAGCCGAAACCCTTAACACTCTTTATGGTTTAAGGTTTAGGGTTTTTAAAGTTTTTTCAAAGTCCTAGAAGCCCTTAGAAAGGAGCCCTGAGACAAAACTAAACCCTAAACCCTAAACCCTAATCCTAAACCCTAAAGCCGAAAACCTTAAGCTTAAACCCTCAAACCATAAAACCCTTTCAGATTTCAGAGGTGAGCTCTGCAAGAGCCTCTGCCCGCCGGAAACTTGCAGCAGCTTGGCTGTTGGAAGGTAGGGTGTTGAGTTCAGGGATTAAGGATTCGGGTTTAGGGTTGACAGATTGAAGGTTTAGAGTTTTGGGGTGTAGGTTTGATGGATTAGGGTTTAGAGTTTGGGGTTATGGTTGAGAGATTTTGGCTTTGTTTGGGTTTAGGGTTGAGGGATTTCGGGTTGAGAGCTTGGGGAGTACGGCTTCTGAGGGTTTTTGAAAAGAGAAACAACCAAATGGAATCTACCATCAGGTTTGGGGTTGAGGGTTTGTGGTTTTAAGCAGTAGGCTTGGGAGTTCGGCTTTTAGGGTCCCATGTAACGCATGTTCGTAAATATCAAGGCCCTTGTTATAAAGCCAGCCTAAACTGCTGCCACGTTGGTTTCTGCTCCAATTATGAGAGTGATGAAATCTCTGGGTCCAACCCGGGAATCCGCATCCACAATCTTTGGGCACCAAAAGATTGGTTTGTCGTGTGCCTGCAACTAATAGGACACAACTTTGAGGAGTCTCTGTTCGGTGTCCATGTTAGGCAGCAACTTTGGTGGAAGATCATATCACGTTCAGTACGTAAGTGGGAGTCTCTCACAGATACCCGTGCGCACAATCCCCAACAGTAAGCTTGCAGAATCACCACTTTGATCTCTAAATCGTCGGTTTTTGATAAACCGTCAACCCCAGACCCTCATACATATGTGCGTATATACCTACATGTACACCTACACATAGTATGGAGGAACCAAAACAGTACTGCAAGTTTGGGGAATTGTTAAGTGATTCCAGTCTGTCATTTGCTGGCTGCTACTCTGGCCCTAAACCGTAAACCCCTAAGACCCCAATCCGAGTCGTAGAGCTTGGACTTGAGGGCTCAGAGCTTAGGGTTGAGGGTCTAGGGCTTCAAATAACAAATTTTGAAGCCAGAATCAAACAATTGGGTTTAGGGTTTAGGGTTCGGTGTTTGAGCTTTAGGGTTGTTGTCTTGTAGTCTACAGGGCACCAGGTCTGCGGCTATTTGGAGCTTAGGGATGAGGGTTTGGGGTTTAGGGTTTGGGGTTGATGGCTCAGGGTTTGAGCTTGGAGCTTTGGATATAGGGATAGGGCCCACAATTTAGGAGTTATGTTGGGTTCAGGATTGGGGATTCAGTGCTTTTCAAGCCCGCGCAGAAGCTCCAAGCCTTAAAGCCACACCGTTTGGGGTATAGTTAAAGCCTAAGTCAGACCCAATAATTGCACTTTCAAGTAGAGCTTAACCCCTGAAGCCTACGCTCGAAACCCTAAATTCTTGAACCCCTAAACCCTCAACCCAATCGCCTTTAACCCTCAACCTGAACTCCATGACAAACTTCATGCCCATTGCTCCCTTGAAGGCGGATGCCTGCGTCCCAGCCACATCTCAATGTTATTGATCAAAAACATATGTTTTTTTTTTTTTTT
>CAJNIZ010046522.1:0-15539 GCA_905231905.1 Symbiodinium pilosum
AACGGAATGGGCGACAAACACCAACCCCAAACAGTCCTTTCAGGGAGTTTTCTTTTGTACCCTTAGGGTTTGTACCCTTGGGTTTTGGGTCCCTAAACCATGGAATATGGCCCTCAATAAGGGTATCTGGGACCCAAAACTTAGGGGTACAAACATTGAGGGCTACGTAGTGGCTCCTGTAAACCGACACCTTCCTTGTACCTTTCATTGGGGATAAGGTCTAGGCTTTAGGATACCGACCTTCCTAGTGCCTAGTACCCTTTGTTGGGGATATATGCCCCCAAATGGTGGTTACTTTGGCCCTAGTAAAAGGGTTTAAATAATTGCTCTCTTGGTTTGCTAGGGCTTAAGGGAAAGAATTCTAGTAACTACCCAAGAAGGAAGCGCGGAGAAGCCTCCGGGCAAACCCCTAACCCCTACTTAACCCCTAAACGGCCCTAAACCGTACGCTCTAAACCCCAACAACCTTTACCTTCCACTCTGTGTCTTGTAGGGGTCGTCCTTGATGATATTTTCCAACTCTGCCTGTGGCAGCACCGGCTGGTTTCGGTAGACCTGGCAGCACGGAGCCCCCCATGTCTCTTTATTGCAGAGTTTACCCTAAACCCTAAACCCCCAAACCCTAAACCCTTAAACCCCAAAATCAAGGTGAAGGTATGGGCCTTGGGGGCTGCGAATAAGGTCTGGAATCCCACTATGGGCCGACGAGAGCATTAGATAATCAGTAGGGAATGAACATGGATTCTGGATGTTTGGAAGGGTTACAGGGAAAATACATCAGGACTTCTATCGTAAACCCTAAGCCCTATGGGGGTGCCTTCCCCCACTCCCTCTAAAGAATCAGGCAACTGCGCAGCTGTCCCCTCCACAGCGCCCTACTTCTCTCACCCCGAAACCCTAAACCCTAGAGCCTAAACGCTCTACCCAAGCTGTATGCAGCGTCACTGCATGCATCAGAAGTAATTTCACCTTTCTTGCCGCAGGAGTGGTGAGCTACCTTTGCAACCGCAGTGCCCTTGTAATGGCATATGGTTTAAGGTATAGGGCTTGAGGTTCAGGGTTCCGGATTTAGGGTTGTAGCCTTGGGGAGTTCTGGGAATCTCAAGGGAGATTCAGCCTAACAATGCCCCAAATTCCATTCTAAAAAAATTGGGCCGAGAGCCTCAAGGTCTATCAAGTCTCAGAACAACACTTACCAGGGGTTAGTTGTAGTGAATAAGGGAATATATTGGGAATAGATCGGAAATATTTTGTAGCGTTTAGGTTTAGGGTTTAGGGATTAGGGTTAGTACGGAATATGGGAATATATTATGTAAGGCTGATTGTAGGGATTCTTCCCTTATTCCCTACTAAGCACCAGTAAGCAAGATCCCTTTCTTGTGATGTATTAGGGAAATCTCCAAGGCTGACTGCTTAGTTACATGTCCAGGAATGCCAGGAGCTGTACGGAGACTTAGCCTATCAGTTTTATCGTTTCGGGTGTCATTCGAGGATCCCCCGAATTGGGGGTACCGTTTCGGGGGTCACTATAAGAAGGATTATAGTTTATTGGGGTCTATACTGGGGGTCCCACCATTTTGAGAAACTTGAGGGAGACCGTCCAGGTCTAGCAGGGAAGAGGATAGTGATGCTTGGCTCATGGTGTCAGAAGCAACTGAGGAGTGATTGAGAAAGGCAAGGGAACCCTGCAGTGTCTGTTTAGGGTTTCGGGTTTAGGGTTTCGTAGGCAGATTTACTACGAAACACGGGTTATTTATAAGCGTGAACATAAGGAACTAACAGCACGAGATTGCCCGAATGTCACCTGGTTTCAACATGGCTTTTGTTCTACGAATAGTAATCCTGGATAGCATTTCATGCTTCATCTTCTTCTGAGCCCCTAGGCCTCTAACCCCAAACCGTGAGCCCCAAATCATAAACCCCAAATCCCACACCTGAAAATCCCACACCTGAAATCCTAAACCCTGAACCCGAAATCCTAAACCCAAACCCTCAACCTTTTTGTTTAAGTCTGTAGCCATCCCAAAAAGTTACTTTGATAGACATTGACCAGTTCCCTCATCCCCTGGGCCTGCTTCTCCTCTGAATCATTGCTCTTCTTCAAAAACTGCTACTGCTACTGCTTCTATATACTCCTATTACAGCTGCTACTACTACGACGACTACTACTACTACTACTACTGCTACTACTGCTACTGCTCCACTACTTCTTCTTCTACTACTACCACTTCTATTTCTGCTTCTACTTGTACTAATCCGAAACACGAGGAGAAGACCCCTGGCCTGCATGCATCGCTGAAAGTCCACGAGTGCACTCTTATCCTCGGCTGCTCATCTTCTTTCAGTGGGGTTCCTTGCTAGGGGAATTGCATCACTTGGGAGGATCGGGACCCCAAGTTGTTGGTCAATTTTGGGTCTAGCCTAGGGAACCGTATACTCGAGACTATAAAATTCAGAGGCTGAGGGGCGAGTGTGAGTTGGCATGAGTGCTTCTGACAGCTGTGCATGAGCGTGGGTAGCCTGCACCTTTGCCTTTGTGCATGTAGTTGTTAATTACTTAGTTTGCCAAATAACATTTTGGCTCAAGGCTCAAGCTCTTGCTTGCATTAAGTGCCAATTGCGCACGGTAGAAGCCGTAGAGTAGTTGAGGCAACCATCTTGAACAACCACATGTGGATTGTAGGAGTGCAAGACAACGTCTGCTTCTAAAGTCGTCTTCCTACACAAGATTATGTCTACATGTATGTGTTTCTGAAGAAAGTGTACTCCAGAGATGTGAAGCGGCTAAAGGGGTATGCCTTTAGGGCTGTTCTAGCCTCTTTGATAAATGGCACACTTAACAAAACCCTACCTGCGTATGCTAGGTAACCCAAAGGGTCCACGTAACTACAGTGCACTTATGCACCAAGGTATCTAACGTGGCAACCACGTTAGGCCCTAAGTATATACTCAAAACCTACATGGTCACTTTAATTAGGAAAGGTGTAAGTCCTCATAATGTTCCGGATTTGGCGCTAGGAATTGTAATGTAGTTTTTGAGGAGGTATGCACCATACGGTATTTGGACCGGTGCGGAACCGTCCCAACAAACAAATCACAGGATCCCTATATGGAGAAACTTGAGGAAGGACCATTGTTGTGGTATAAACCTGGTACAGTTATATGGAGACATGTCCGGAAGTCGGGGGCCCTCCATGTGTGTTCCACATTATGCCACATTTTACTACAGGGCTCGCAAGGAGGGACCCTACACGCCTGTTACACCTACACTACCTATTATGCTCCTGGAATCTGTGAGCCGCGATGAGTGCAACATAGATGCCCCAAGGATCCATCTAGGCATCGGATCCGATACACGACTAAGGCCAAAAGAGGTCCCCACAAACTAAACTGCGGTCTCAATATATACCATGCGGCTACATGGAGTAAACCCTAGACCCAAAAAATCCTAACTCTAAAGCCTGAACCCGGGCCTAAATGCCTAATCCCTAAAGCCTAAACTCTAAACTCTAAACTCAAGTTCTAAAGCCTAAACCCCTAAATCCTCCAGCTGAAGCCCCAAGCCCATAAATTCTAAACCCTAAAGGCTGTAGTCTAAACTCCAGGTATCCACCTGAATAAGCCCTATAATGCTCGGCTATATAACCCCTCTTTAACGAGTTTAGTCACTAAACCCCAAACCCTATACCTCAAAGCCCGTAAGCCTTTTGGATGTCTAGAGCAGATTGAGTTTCAGATCGCAGCTGGATTTTCTTTTGCTGCAGTTCATCGTACTGCTGGCACCACCTGAAGCCAGCCGCTGGCAGCATAAGGGTTGTTAGGTTTAGGGTTTAGGGTTTAGGGTTTAGGGTTTGGGTTTCGTGTATGCATGGTGTTTCTGTTCTAGTTTTGCGTGTGCGAGTGTGTGTGCGTGTGGTGGGGTTTAGGGTGTGGGTTTGGGGTTTCTGGGACCCCGAGCTCTGAAACCAGACCACTATCCTGCACCATCTTCCAACTCTTGATCAAAAAGTATGTGACGCATATAACTATAGACATGCCAGATAATTACCAGACGTATCCTAAACATTGCATGTGTGCTACTTCCAGGCTCCTATGGGTGCCGGACTGAATCTCTTGCATAGGGCCGAGACCATGAGAAATAGGGCTAGCCCCTATCGTTTGTGCGAAGTTTATATGGGTGGTTGTCGAAATTATGGTCCCTTTTTGGGTACCCTAAATATTAGGTGCCGTATTACAATAGGATCCAAGAAGGGACCATAGTTTTGACAATCACCCATATAGGGGTTATCGGTTGAGGGTTGGCCCTTATTGGTTTCCGCCCAAGATGAAGGATTTTGCATCTCATGACCAGCCTAGACATGTTGCCGCTTCAACAGATTTAGTCTGACACTCACATGTGCCACCAGTGAGGTGGCATTTCTCTGACGGCTCTCCAAAAAAACTTACGTTCATCCCTGTGACCCCCATCTATCCATGTGAGCTACTTACTGAAGTTAGGTTCGGGGGGGACCTACAAGGGGAAGAAAATGGGGGGTGTAGGGGGGACCTTTCAGGAATGTACTCTAACTTACTCTAACTTTAGTCCAGGGCTCATGCCGGATCCATGTCAGTTTTGAGGAAGAGAGGCTTCTTTGTTCCAACATCCCTAAAACCCAAACCCTATAGTCCCACTTAAGTGCATAGGATATGGCTTTGGGTATGTTATAATGAGATCCCGATATACCCCAGATTCTATCTACTTAAGGAGGACTATAAACCTAAACCCTGTGATCGCACCTGTCGAACATGCGCAGGTGCTTTGGCAAAGTCCACGGATACAGCAGCTTCAGGAAGCGCATGAACCTTCGCTTTTCTTACCTCTGGTTAGCAGAGAATCAAAAAAGGGAAAAGAACATGTAAACAACTTTAGTGTTGGGAGTATATAGGGAGTACTATTGTCAGGATCCATTCCTGCATTCCTGGTTTCAGGCTTAAAAGGGAATACCGGCGCGTGCAAGGGAGAAGATAAGCGAATGTAAGAAATATGTGCGGTTCACTTTAGGTACTGCTATGTTTAATGGAAATGCTGAAGGGACCCTATTGTGAGGCCGAGTAAAGAACGGCTCCAAGAACTCAGCGCGCCAGACTTTCCACCTGTTGTAGCTGAGTTTTTTTTGTAACTGACAGCTCCTAGGAGGCGAGCCCTTCGTCGACTTTCTACATGGAAGCACCGCGCGGGCGTTGAGACTGACGAGACGGGCTCTCAGCGCCTCTCAGGCTAATCAAAACTGCTGTCATCTGTACTCACCTTGCACACACGGGGCTGTGCTCCAATCCTTTTCAACATTGAAGGATTGTTTGGGCAATAGAGCCCCCAAAAGTCGGTATATCACTTACAGTCTTTAGCTGAAGAGTCTTGGGAAATACATGTAGACCATGAAGAATCCTTAGACCGTCTGCCGGACCTAAACCCCCTGTCGGCCAAGCATCGAGGGCTTCCGCTGCTTACTCCGGATGTCTTCAGCTTGTACGCAGGCCTCAGGCAGATATATCAAAAGAAGGACAGCAGATGGGAGCAGGTTGCTATCAGAGGTTCTACCCAGAAGCTTCATGTATTTCATTGTGGGTTTGTCATGTTCGGGATCATGGTATGCTACCTGGCAAGACTACATATCAGCCCCGGGGCCTGGGGTAGTCTCCGAAGCTTGATTACACTCCACCCTCTCCTATTCTTGGGAACGACCATTTTAGCTCTCGCCTGAAAAAAAAACATGCAGGGGAAGGAACGGAAGTTTCAGGATCATTGTAGGGGCTTCCGGCTATACTTCGCCTCTGAGTTCCCTGAAAGTCCTGGCGATGTTGAGAGCCCCCTATGCTATGTGAGCTTCTCGAGGACTTGACCTGCACAAGGTCAACAGCATAATTAAGCAAAAGTTTTCCCACACCCCCAAACCCTTTCCAAACAGAACATTACATGTTAGGAGGACCGCCCACCCTGTAATAGTGGTATAATAGGAATATATGACGACCCTAAAATAATCCCTACTATCCCCTATAGGCACTATTACTGGGTCAGGGGTCCACCTAAATTACATGTCCCAACAAATATCCGCACTGAGGCAAGCGCAGCTTGCAGCTTCACTGCAAACTCCACATCCGTGTGTCCAGCATGGGACATCTCAGCATCCAGCTCTTCCGGCGTTAGCACAAAGTAGCCTGGGTTTGGGGATTAGGGTTTAAAGTCTTAGGGTCTTCCTTCTGGGTCGGGCTTCAAAGAGAGGGAAACGGTAACTGTCTATATCGGATGCTCTATTGCAGTATGAATTATATGGTCGGTTCCCAAAATAGGGGACCCCTTAAACGGACCCCAAAATACGATACTCCTTATTCTAAGGATGCCCAAAACAGGTTCTGTCCAATTTTTGGGAAACCCCCAATACCCTAGGGATCCAAATAACCCAATGTAGGTAATATTTACAGACTTTGGGGCCCAATGTAGGGATTATTTACATACATGGATCCCTAGGGATACTGTTCGAATGTTCTACCCAAACCCTAAACCCTACAGGCTAACTCTGGGTTGCATCCCTGTAGCCATACAACCAGGATCGGCCTAAATAGGTAGCCCTAAGGGTCCGACGTTTGGTAGTAGAAATTATATTAGAGGTTGTGGGGAAGTACATGATTATTGTGTACTTGGACTTTTAGGGATATTCCTACAGAGATTGCGATCTTGGGAAACATGGAGGTTGCCCTTGCGTAAGCCAACCATAAGAAGACTACACAGACCATGGCGGACTTCCATCTAGGCGACATTCCTTCATAGCCCTCCAAGTAATTGTGAGTCCCCTTTTGCAAGTCCCTACAGCACAGGTCATAGTAAATTGGGGTCGATGCTGTTCGGGCTCGCCAATTTTGGAAGACCTCCTTGAAGAAACGTGTGGCCGTCCTAGGGGTCCTGGAATGGAACCTAAACCCTAAAATTCAAAAGCTACAAAATTCAGGCCAAGACCCAAAACCCATCAGCCATCAAAGCCATACTCCCTGAACCCAAATGTTGAAGTTTAATTTTAACTCAATGCTGATCATGCTAAGCCCCTACACCATCAGACCCCTACACCCCCAAACCCTAAACCCTAAACCCCTAAACCCCTAAAACGTTAAACCCTAAACCCTAAACCCCTAAAGCCTAAACCCTAAACCCCTAAACCCCTACAATCCTAAACCCGTAAACCCCTACACCCCTAAACCCCTAAACCTCGATGCCAAAAAAGTTGGGCCAAAGCCGCTCCGCTGCGCTGCAAAGGTGTAGACATACCTGCACCAAATCCGCTTCTCACGCAAAGGGGTTTAGGGTTTAGGGTTTAGGGGTTTAGGGTTTAGGGTCTAGGGTCATTTTTCTACGTGGCACTTAGGACCCCTACTAAGGGTTAATCCCTAGTTATCTATAATAGGAATATAAGGGAATCCCAAAGGCTTAAGGGTCTAAGGTCCAAGCTAAGTCCCAAGGGATTTTTTGATGCCAAATGATCCTGGGTGATCCCCGCTAATCCCCGCGGATCCGTAGGGTCCTGAAGGGAAGGAGCCCCTACAGCATCCCAAGGCTGGATATCTCAGTGGATGCTTTTGAGAGTTGGGGTTTAGGTTGGGTACTGCCCCCACCCAGTAACAGTCTATATTAGGGGTCCTATTAAGGGCTATATATAACCATATTATAAATATTATCCAACTGTTACTTACTGAGGCGGGGCAGTACCCAAGGTTAAGGGTTTAGGGGCCCAGTTGGACACTTCTGAGAATTGAGGGTTTAGGCTTCAGGGGCTGAGCTACTCGCCGCCGAACCAGAAACGTGTAATGCGTAAAATGTTGGGTTCATGGTTTAGGGCGTCTGCCTGGCACCCACCTAATTGAACCGAACATGAAGTCAAGAACTCCCCTGATAATGACCCACCCCTGCACCCCTCATAATAAATCTCAAGCCTTACCGCCTTCATTGTACAATGGGGGGAAGTGTGGGCAGGCGGGGACAAGGTGGCAACCATGACATCAATATCAGCAGCACTAGCTTTCATGACGACGACTTTCGCTTTTGCTGCTAGCTGAACCGGTAGTCAGGAAACTCTTACGGCGAACTACAAAAAGTTCTAAAACACAATGTGGGGCGGGGGGAGGTTAGCTAAAACACAATGTTTGTGTGTGTAACCACACCTCGATCCTTGGCTCTCAGCCCGAGAACAAGATGTCGTTGACCCATTATCCCTATATATATCCCCTATATACGCCTATATAACTCAGTATATACCCTATTCTACTACAGTAGTTTCCATTTTCTTTTCCATTATCCCTATATGGCCCAACATACTAGCCATTGTCTTTCAATCTTTAATCCAAACCTACAACACCCCACGTCACTGAAGGTCAAAAATGCATCCTGGATTTTCAAATCTACCCACCAGAGCTGTCGAAAAAACTGTGAGGCCTTGCGGCAATGACGTCCGCGCGGGTGGGCATGTGCTGCGCTGCCTCCGTTTCGTGGTCGTCGTCCTTGAATATTTGAGACAAGTAAGACGTGGGTACCGGCAACTGTCGCTGCGTACGCCGCAGGAGTCAGTAAGACCATAATATGTCACTAGTGTTGGCATAGCCAACGCTACTAGGAGCAATCTCGCAAGGCATCTTACACTAAGAGGCGGCACCTCCACACATATGCCGTCCCCAATCAATCCTAACCCCGAAAACTCAAGTGCTCAGGGAATCCCCCATCTACTAAGAACCAAACCGAGACCTCTGAATGTTGGCAAACCACAAATTTCCATTGTACTAGCATTGCTGGGTCAGGGGGCCCGACCTGGACCCAACACCAAAAAAAGTTAAACCTGATCTATAGTCCCCCTTAAGTAGATGGAATATGGGGTATATGGGGATCTTATTATAATATACCCAAAGCCATATTCTATCTACTTAAGGGGGACTGTAGCCCCTGTGCTTCGACTTTAAAGCCAATGTACTCAGTGGGAGGCGGGCAGAGATGTTAGGGGATTCTATGAAGATTATTATGAGAGTCCGCTCCCCAAGAAACCCTGGAAGAACTGTTATGTCAGGCTTCTCCACATGGCGCTCCTTTCACCAAATACGAACTCCCATCTTATGCCAGCAAGTATACATATCAAAAAACCGTCCACTTAGCCGGGCTTCTTCAGTGGGACGATGATTCTGGTAATCCCAAGCCCACAGAGTTATCACCCTACAGCTGTCATACGACTCTAGGGTCCCAATTTGGGGGTTGGGGGTACCAAAAGGGCACGGAAAGCTGCAACGCAATCACATGCCCTGGACCCTTCTGTAGAAGCCGAAAAGATTATATACAAGGGGGCTTGGGGACTGTTATAATGACTGCAGAATATGAAGGCTATAAACGGGATGAAATGATTGTTTATGCAGTGACCTACATGAAACCATCCTTAAATCTTGAAACCCCGAAACTCTCTAAACCTGCCTAAGCCCCCAAACCCCTATAAACCCCTAGAAATCGCAGTAAACCACCTAAACTCCAATGCAGTCCCTCCCAAGTGTCTGTGGAAATCGTCAAAGGTGCGGTGTAGCTGAGTCTGAAGGCGTGTTCCTCATCTACCTGCCAGGGAGGCTTACCCGAAGGGGTCCATTAACCCTCAGGGCAAAAAAGGGTTCAGGGTTTGTCAAGAGGCCTAGGATGTAGGTTTAAGAGTTCATAGGGCTTAGGCGTACCCAGTTATAGAGGCTCCTCCGGGCCCAAGGATGTATTACATATGTACCTGGACCCTTCAGAACTTGGATCCGAGATTTCCCCTAAACCCCCAACACTAGGGTGTTGGAGTTGACGGTCTTCTGTGGTTACTAGGGAAGAAAGGAATATAATCCCTCTGTAATCCTTATTCTATATGTACCCCTTTTCCTACATACCACCAGCAAGTTTAGGGCCTTGATCTTTAGCTTGGCCTGTGGCTTGGGAATTTCAAGGCTTGAGGGCTTTGGAGGTTTTAGGGTGTTTGATGTTCGAGGTGGGTTGAAGCTCGAGGCTTGCAGTTTTGGGTTCCACAGAGCGACCTACAGCTCTAAACCCTAAACCCAGCCCTATAGGACCCCTTAAAGTTTAGGGTTCAGGGATTAAGGCTCAGGGTTCAGGGCTAAGGGTTCTAAATCTTAAGCCTTAAACATCCAACTGCTGAAGCCCCAGCATCCGGCCTCAAAGTTCTCCGGGTTGTCATCTGCAGAAGACTCCCGCGGGCAGAAGCGCTCAATGGCCAATGCGTAAGGAATCGCCAGAGGATCCTGTCATTGCTACTACCTTACCCAAGGGGTCCATGTACCCAATAATTAGGTACTTGGGCTTTGGGATAGTAGTTATAGTACAGGTCTTGGGAAGTATATGATTATTAAGTACTTGGACCCTTAGGGTTAAGTACCTAACTTTATGCCGAGTATCTTCTACATACGAGATTAGGCACCCGAAGCAAAAGGTAGGGTATGAGGGACCAGGTACTGTACGTTGGGGATTTTGCATGTAGGCCCGAAGTCAGACTCTGGAGAAATGGAGCATACCACAAAGTGGTGGACATTACTTTGGAAAGACGGGCTGCGTAGGATCCAGGTTTGGCTTATGTGGCCTACATGAAGCCTGAGTCCCTGGGCTTCTTGGCATTTTCAGGGAAGAATGTATGAGTCCCTAATACTAGGACCAAAATACTGATAGCAACAATAATAACAAATAATACTAATTACTAACAGCCAAAATGGCAATAATGGCATCCTAAACCCTAAACTCCTTAAACTCCTTGAAGGGTCAAAAGAAGACCATACTGTGCTTCGAGGATGCACCCTCTTCGCGCCTTCACCACGCGAAAGCACCAGTCTAGTAGGACTGTGAAAGGAAGGCGCTGCTCCTATGCGGGGGCTCTACGTAGTTCCTTTTCGGTTGGGGTTTAGGGCGTAATTGTGGTGTTTTGGGGTCAGGGGTTCTAGTATGCCAACCACTTAGGAACTGCCTATGAGCTCTAGAGTATGCACGGGAAGGGTTCAGGGAGAATGGGCTTAGGCTTTAGGATTTGGGGCTTAGGACTTGTATTCTTGTACGGCAAGGTCCCCCTACGTACCTCGCCAAACGGTTTCAGTCCTAATTCTGACAAAGCCCCGCGAGGTTTGAAGTTGCCAGGTTTGTGGTGTATAGTCCCCTTGAGTAGATAGAATATGGCATTGGGTATATTAAAATAAGATCCCCATATACCCCATATTCTATCTACTTAAGGAAGACTATAGGGTTGGAACGGTTAGGAATGTAGGGCGCTGTCTTCGATTCAGCGCCACGTGGGCATCAACCCACTACACAGATCTTCATGGATGGACATTCTATTGCTGAGGACTGGCGGCCGATGAAGGTTTACTCCATAATCAGCCTTGAGAGGTATAGGTTAGGTGGACCCCCCACCCAGTAATAGTGACTATAAGGGATAATAGGGATTATATTCGGGTCCTCTTATATTCCTATTACACCACTATTACAGGGTCGGGGGCTCCTCCTAAGGTATAGGGCCATTAGCTGAATTCAAATACACTGGCAAACAGCGATGGAAACGCTGCAACGGACAGCGAGTCCCAAGGTCACAGGCAAGCGGCGCAACAACGACAATGCTTTCAACTTTCGCTATGCAAATGCCACCACGGTGTCAGCCAACTACCCTCCCAATGGCCCTAAGCCCTCAAAGCAACTGCGACATAATCGCGTTGAAATACGCCAGAGCTCTTCATTGCAGTGCCCAAAATGATTGTGGAACCATATGCCAAGTTGTTTACTCTAAGACTTTATGATGGTAATTAAGTTGACCTAGCCATACCCTTAAATCGCTACGCAACCTTTGTATCACCTCAGTTTCCGCTGTTTTTTAGTGACACCAGCCACCAAAATCAAGACGGACTATGAATAAACTCTTTCAGGTGTTCATTATAGGGGTTGGGTTACCGAAAACGCCTGTCAAACGCTGCAAGCCCAGCTTCTGTTTCATTGTCCATTTGATTCTCCATCATTGGGGACCCTGAACCCTAAACCCTAAAGCCTACACCCTAAGCGCAAACTCTTGATTTGAGGTCTTCAACAAAACCTAAACCATAACGGTTGAAAGTTACAGTAGATACCATGTGGCTTTCCTTTTCTTTCCATTGATCGTCCATGTTTCCAGATCCTGGATAAACCTCCAAATCCCTACATCCCTAGGCTCTGACCCTCTAGACCCAAACTCCCGGACCCCTATCCCCAAAACCTCACAAGCTCTAAACCCTAACCCCCAACCCCTTAATCACCATCCCCAAACACCTATATGAATCCTTAAGCCTCAACTCCTAAAGCCCGAACCGCTAAACCCTAAATCGCCAAACCCCTACATCCCTAAATCCCTTTATCCCCGAAACCCTACATCCCTAAACCCGAAATCCTACATCCCTAAACCCTTAGCCCCCCAGGCCAAAAACTTTAATCCCTAAAACGCAAACCCTAATCCCAAAAACCTAAACGCCAAAACCCTAAATCCCTGTAATTTCCCCTAAGCCCTAAACCCTAAATCCTAAACCCCTAAACCCTAAATTCTAAACCCCTAACCCTAAACCTTCAACCCTAAACTCTAAATCCCCAAAGCTCTCCACGGCAGCTGGACCAGGCCGGGAGCCCGCAGGCGTTACAGCGCGCGCCGCTGATCTCAGATGAGTAGAGTTCAGGGAGGGATCTTGGGGTTGAGGATTTAGGGTTTAGGGTTGAGGGTTTAGGGGTTTAGGGTTAAGGGGTTTAGGTTTAGGGATTTAGCATTTAGGGTTTAGGGGTTTAGGGTTAGGGGTTTAGGGTTTAAGGGTTTAGGTGTTTAGGGGCCTGAAATCTGGGGTCTGGGTGCAGGAATAATGGAGAATCAAATGTTGAACGCGAAATGGAAACTACTGTAGCATTTCGGGTGCTAGGGTGGAGTATAAGGGGAGCAGTAGGGGAATGCACAATTTTAGGTGTTCAGAGTTGTGGAACATGGAATGGGAACTACTGAGTAACTACTATAGCTTTCAGGGCTTGGACCGTCTTATAGGGGGAACCTGAAGGGAGTGTGAGGGGAGTGGTAGGGGAATCCACAAGTTTAGGTGTTCAGAGTTGATGGTTTGGAGGATTTAGGGGCTCACGGCTTAGGGGTTGAGGGTCATGTAGGGATTCATGGTTTGGAGGTTTATCCTTAAGTTATGGTGGTTGATCACTCGGCTGGTTGTGGAAGAACGGAGAATGAAATCGAACAGAGACTGGATGATGAAACGGAAGCTAGAATACATGGTGGTTTAGACGGGCGTCAAGGGCGGAGGATTATCTTGTTGGTTGGACCAAGTAACATCAGGTTCTTCTTGTACAATAGCATAGTGCGAGCCCAACAAGAAACTCGGCATCCTGTTCACCATCCGAAGCCTCAGTCTCAGAGGTTTCTGACCCCCACTACCCTGATCTCAACCCTTTTCCAAGGGCTCTACGTTTCAGGGGCAACTCTCCGAGTAACATCTCATTCTCCTAGTCCTCCCAATACACCCCATGCTTCCGTCTCCCAAGTACCTGTCACGCTTGCACCTTGAGTACAACATGGTAGACCCCTAAACCCTGAACCCTAAACACTTGGGGCCCCAGGAATACACCCAAACCTGTAGCCAGCGGCGACTGTCGAGCTCGGATAGCTGCAAGCACAGCAGCCCTGACATTGGATGTTCACGAGGTGTAGTAGGTTAAAGAGTGTTGAAGAGGTGTAATAGCTAGGCAGGTAGATTCTAAACCCTAGATAGTAGTTTCCATTTTATTTTCCATTATCCCTACATAACCCCTATATTATACCCCTGTATTCCCTAATATCCTTATGTCATCTGTAAAAGTGGAAGTAATGTACGACCAGAGTAACATTGGTCTGCCCGCAAACTGCCGTAGTGTTCCCGCTACTTGAAAGTTGGCGGTGGAATAGAGGTGCTGGAGTTTGAACTGCTAGAGCTCCCACCTAACTTTGGGGCATAGGGCTTAGGGTTTGGGGTTACCCATGAAGCTTCATGAGACATCAGACACCCTGCCCCATCACCAACAGGTACCAGATATTAAAGTCAATATACTTTATGCGTATATACAGATTAATGTGAATACGGGGACCAACATGTGAAACTTTCAAGCTTAGGGGTCAGGGGGGTTGCTTGGACTGGGAACTTAACAACTGCTCAGAGCGGATGTTACAGTTCTAAAGGGTTTGGTCATAAACAAGCTTCCAACCCCTGCGTATAATCCCATTATAGTAGTTTGCATTCTCTTTTTCCATTATCCCTATATAGCCCTAATATAAACCCTAAACAGCCCCAACATAGCCCCAATATATGTTAACAAGTCCCATGACCCTTTAAGTGCAAGGAGGTGATGCTGGGATACTACAGGGGCCTAAATAAATACCAATATCATGTTGAGGTCTATTTGAGGTACCATATACTATAATTATACAAGGAATATGGAACCACAATATTGGTAATTATTTAGGCCCCTACAGTATGCACAGGCATTGTTTACGCAGGCAATATGTCAGGATTACAGCAGCTTAGTAGTCATAACAGGGTTGAGGGTTTAAGGTTTAGGGTTTAAGGTTTTGACCCTAAGCTTCTCTTGTGGCATTTCAAAGCACGTTTGCCGATTGTATGTTAGATTACACGTCCATGCTGTAAAGTGCCTCTACCCTCAATTTTTAACCCAACGCTATATGTGCTTCTGGCCATTGTTTGCTCGTTACAGAGGTTTGTTTGGACTCAGATTTCAATGCGTCAAGTGATGTATTTGCCAATGTTTGATAGACTACAGACTACAACTATGCAACTGAATTGAAGATGGCACGCCCGCATCCATTGCTACTTCCAGTACTGTCTTGCTTTGGGAACAAAGCAGAATAGTAGCTTGAGTTTAGATTATAGCTGATATTCCCTGAAGAAGATCTTTGAAACCCTGAAGTAGGCTCACCATCTTTCCAGCCGCACTGGAACCAGAGCCCGAGCCCAAACACAAACCACACTACCACCACCAAACCAAAAAGGCTTCGGAAGCCTGAACCTCGAACATTGCACCCTGAACTCTGAACCGAGGCCCCCAACAAAAAAACACACGGCAAACACACAACAGGCCAAGTTTCCGTGTTGTTGTCCATTGTCTTTTCCATTTGGTTCTCCATAATTGCGGTCCTAACCCTTATTCTAAGCCATCTATATAAACCCCCAAGCTCTTCACCCTCAACACTTGAGTGGCGTTTTTTTTATTAAGCCTAGTAAGATAATATTCCTTGTATGAGATACTCTACTCCAAAAGGAGGATAAAATCTTACTCTATATTGGGTACCATAGTATTATTATTCACGGACGTCAGTCAGTCATGAGAATCAAGCGCTGAGCACTTTGGCTCCTCGAATAGAAATAATCTAGAATAACTAGAGTCGGACAATAATGGAAGCAAGATCGTCAATGATCTTCTGACATGAGTTGAGTTTTGCCACAAGAAGGTCTTT
>CAJNIZ010046522.1:19234-39880 GCA_905231905.1 Symbiodinium pilosum
GGGTTCAGGGGTTTAGGGTATCAGGTTTTAGGTTTAGGGCCCCATCCAGCCTTGTCGGGGTCTGCTTGGCTGTGTTTTGACAGAAGGGATAATAAGGGGGATGAAGCATTGCATGACGGAATGCATCAGGCAAATGAACTTGGTTGACCTGCCTGGGTTCTCACAGTCTAGGGTCTAGGAAAGTGAAAACGGGATAAGAAAGAATGTGCTACAGCTTCCTCAAAATCCACGTTCTGTCTTGTACAACCTAGACGAGACAAAAAAAAACGCCCAATTCCAGGACACCCACACGAACATGGAACCCCACCAAAAGTGACACATGAGGACTAAGTAATGTCCTTTAACAACAGGAACCTACACTTATATCCATTAATAGGAACCTTTGAAGATTGGGGATATAGACCCCAAACCCTGAGACTCTAAGCCCTGAAGGCACAAAGGTTTAAACCCTAAACTCTATAAAAGCCCAGGTAACAGGGAGCTCCAATGCCCTCGACTTGCTCGACTTGCGTCCAAGCGCTCCTCCTCCTTAGGGTTTAGGGTTTAGGTTTGCTCCATATTGCAAGCTCAAAGTGTCTTTGTTTTCGGACATGGTGTATGGTTTCAGGGTTGAACTCCCTAATCAGGGACTACTCAAAATCTTTACGGCCCAAAGTAGATACGATTAAGAGGCCTCGTGCCACAGAGAAAGGTCTTGGCTTTTGCTTAGGGGAAGGCCTAACCCTGACATTTGTACACTCGGAAGTTTAGAGTTGAGGGTATATAAGGCTTGATATCCTAGATCCCTACACATGCATCAAATCTAGTCAGCAAGGCAGAGCTCTCTTGGCAGGCATGTCTATCCGGAAGGTCATATGATGCCAGTAGCCCCCTTAACAACCCCATTGTCCCCTAAGTAATCGCCATACGGCTCCCTTTAAGGAGTTCAGACGATAGCTCATACAATGGTAGCAGAAAGGCTACCCCTCCCATTCGTAAAGCCAATATCACTCTGACAGCAACCATAGAAATCAGAAATTACTGTCAAAAGATCCTTCGTGGGATCCCTGATGCGAATCCCGGAAAATTTCTCTTTGAAACCTTGTATGCGGGAGTTCACTAAATCTACTGCATCTTTTGGAAAAAAAGACCTAAACCCTTTTTGCCGCAGTCTCGAACCCTAAAGCCGAAAGCTCCAACCCCTGAATCCCCAACTCTAAAACTTGGCGCTCAGAGTTTCTTCCAAAATCCACGATCCCTCAAACCCCAGACTGCGTGAACAGCGCATCCCAGACCCCTAAGCCTAAGCCCTAAAACAACAAATGGCGGTTATCACGCTACCCGTTCAAGCTTGACCCCCTAAACCCTGAACCCTAAACGCCTTAAATCTTAAACCCTGAGCACGGAACCCCCCTAATCCCAAAACCCTGAAACCTAAATTCTAAACCTATAAAACCAATGATTGATCCCATGGACCCCATAGTTCGGAACGTCTGTACAGCAAGGGTGCCTATGGTTTTTGTAGAAACTCCTTTTTTCCTGCCAGACCGTAAACACTAGACCCTCTCTTTGTAAGCCTCCTCATTTATCCAGATCAATTCCTCTGTATCAACCCCACTCTGCTAAACCCACAACCCAAACCTTGAACTCCGAAGCCCAAACCCTTGAACACTTGACCCCAAACACTGATTCCTAAACCTTCAACCCTGAACCGAAAACCCCAAACCTTGAACCTTAAGCCCTAAACCCTAAATCCTAAATCCTAAACCTTAAATCCTAAACCCTAAACCCTATATCCTAAACCCTAAACCCTAATCCCGAACCAGCCTGTCGCATCGCCCCGCCAGACTTGGCAGGCGCGCAGGTGTTCAAACCGAAGGCGGAACAAAGGCCCCGGATGAAGTTCCTCGATTGAAAGGGCTGGAGATTTGGGGTTAAGGAGTTTGGGGCTTAGTGGTTTTGGGGAGATTTGGGGTTGATGGATGGGAGGTCGGTAGACGGCGCTGGAGGGAGTTTCCACAGACTGTTGCACACAGAGCTCATGGGTAGCACTTCCTCGGTTAAATAGTGAGGGGCAAATGGGGATGATGGTTTGCTTTAGGCCTCGCAGCTCCAAAAAGTCTTGTATGTGAAATTTTGCTCAAAAACCCCCAGCAGCAGTCAACAAGACCATTATTCCACATATCTGTGGGGGTCCAGGTAGCGGCGTTAAGCACAGAATCCATGCAGCCCCGCATGCAGCCAAGCTTCCCGACGAAGGTGCTGAACTGACGCTGACTGAGGCTCTTCCTTAGATTTAGGGTTGTAGGGCTTAGGGTATATATTACGGAACACGAGATGACTATAACGCGCTGCTAACTCGTATGTTTTCCTAGCCAGCAACATACATATCAGGGCCCAAGATTCAAGGTTCAGAGCTTAAGTTGCAAACTTCATGGCGCTGGCACCTAAATGCTAAACCCTAGACTCTATAGTCCCCTCATGTAGATAGAACATGGGGTATATGGGGGGTCGTATAAACAATATACCCAAAGACATATTCAATCTACTTAAGGGGGACTCTAGGATTATTCGTGCACTGTGAGTTGCTTAAGCTCCCACTATTTTGCGGTGTTGAAGACGTTTTGTTACCTATCCAAGGATCCTCCTGGTGCCCTTAATTTGGGTTTAGGGTTTAAGGATTTAGGTTTGAGGGTTTAGGGTTGGGTGGGTTTAGGGTTACCAAGACTCTCCCGGTACAGGGGTGGAGGGTTTACAGGGTTTAGTGTTTAGGGTACCAGGACCTACCCTCCTAGTACCCTCACTTGGAGACATGTGGCTCCTAATAGTGGGTACTTAAGCCCGAATAGTGGGTACGTGGAGGGTCCAAGGCTGCGATTACCTGCAAACAAGATACACATCTTGATGCGGAATGGGGAGATGTGTCAGGCACTTTGTCTTCTTCCTAATGGGATAAATTTCGACTGTCCAAAATCAGGGGTCTGTTTTTGGAAAGTCCTTTGACGAGGAATATTCTTATTAAAGCTATGGTCAATATTTCCTACAGCATTTAATGGACATGGGTTCCGTATTAGGGACTATCTTAAAATTTAAGGACTATACTAAACTACAAAAGGGACCCCTATGTCCAGTGTCAAGGGTCCCTTAATAAGGTTAATATTGACAATACGAGTAGCTCTTACAGGGTCTAGTCAAGGGCCCTTTCGGGAAACCCCCCGAATTGTCCCTCCCAGATTACCTTGTGCTTGGCCGGAACGGATGCAATGGCTGTGTAGAGCAAGCCGTCGGACAGAAAAATGTACGGGTTAAACTTGGGTTTCGGAATTGGGGTTTAGGGTATCAGGTTTCGGGCTTACGATTTAGACCTTAGGGTTTGGGGTTTAGGGTTTAGGGTTTGTTTGGAGCTTCATGGGACTTAGTCACTACTTAGAAACGTATAATTTGATTTCTACTAAACGGGCTTGTGGGAGGTTACTCTAGTTATACGCAGGGTTATAAGCCCAGTTAAAAGTGCAAAAAGTAGTTACCAAGCCCCACGAACCGCCTTAGTAATAGACAGCCAGTACTATGGCCCCAGGTTACTAGGTTATACAGGGATGTATACATGATTGCGGGATTGAGGTTTGGCTTTAATTGTAAGAGGCTAGCAATATTGAGAATCAATTGGACAAGAGAAACGAAAACCAATTGGAAACCGGGCTTGTAAAGGGTTTTACGGGGTTGGAATGTAGGGCCGAAATAAACACAAAAGGGCGCTGTGGAATAGTCGACTATTACAAATATGTGAAGATTGTAAGGAACAATTACTATTTGTAATCATTCAGGCTTCTACGTGGGGCAAATGCTGAGAAACCAAGTGCCCAAACCGTGGTCCTGCGACCCGACACTCGTTCGTTACTGAGACGGTATTCGAGATATCCTAGTCCTTATGTAGAGGACTTTAGCATATTTTTCTTAAATAAAACCGTCAACGATTGGCCAGCATGCGCCCTGACTCAGACAACATTCCAACTGCAACCTATGAAGGTGGATATACAGGGGGCAAGCTACTTGTGGAAAGGGTAAGAGCGCTTCTGATAAGGGCTTTGTATATATATATATTTATAATAGGGATTCATGGAGCTTAAGGGTCCAAGGACTTACACATGATGGCTTTAAGTACCAAGTACTATAATGTCTGGAGTTTACACATTATTTATAAACCAGCCATGTGCTTCGAAACAGGCACCCTGCATATAAACGCGGCCTCTGTTTATAAACAAGTCCACTTGCTCAGATTTACAACTAAAGACTGAATTTTCTAGTATCTTATCCTCCTGATGCCCTGAAGACACTAGCCTGAAGCCTGTTCGCCCCGTATTCCTCACATAATTCCCAAAATCTCTAAAAACCAATTAAATTCTCCCCTTATAGTAGTCCCATATATAATCCCAAATATAACCCTTTTAAGGAGTTGAGGCCCTAAACCCTGCATCCTATAGAATCCCTTGTATGTGACCCCTTTAAGGAGTCTAGACCCTAGACCCTAAACCATTTACAATCCCTTATACCTTATATATATATATTATATGTAACCCCCTTCAAGGAGTTTAGACTATGGCTTATGTACAGCGTGTCTACTCAAAGCCAAGTTGCTTGTCTTCCAGGTCTACCAGGCCCAGAACCTTGTTGATTCGTAGTTCCAAAATGGACGTGGTTTCGGGTTTAGGCTTGGGGTTTGGGGCTTAGGGTTTTGGGTTGGGGTTTATTTTATTTTTTCAGCGGCTCTTTTCCTCCTCGCGGCGGAAATGACCGGGTTCGGCCAGCCGTTGTGTCCTCTTCCGTCGGTTTATGGTTTAGGGCTTAGGGTTAGGGTTAAGGGTTTGAGGGGTTTCCCAAAATCTGGGGTACCTTTTTATTAGGGGAACGACAATACAGCCCCCAAAGATCTTCTTATTCTGAATATAGAGCCCTTCTACACTGACCTTGAACTCTTGGAAGCCCCCCATTTCAGAGGATCAGGATGTGAGGTCGTGACATCTCAGCGTTGAGAAATAAAACATCATTGGGCTACTATGTAGGCCACTGCTTATATATGGGGTTGTATAACTCCCTCCTAACCCCGGTATTCAAGGTTTAGGGTCTAGGGTTGTCGATCAAATCTTGAGGCACTCCTGTACTTACTAATAAATTCCATGTTCAGGTCTGTTTGAAGTACCCTGTGCTATAATTATACAAGGAACCTAAGCTGGGATACTGCCCCCACTCAGTAACAGTTGGATAATAATTATACTATGGTTATATACGTATAGCCCTTAGTAGGACCCCCCAAATAGACTGTTACTGGGTGGGGCAGTACCCAACCTAAGACCATGATATTAGCAATTACGCAAGCTTCTACATTGCGATCCCTAGCCTCCGAATTCCATTACTCTCAATTTCTAGGGTTTAGGGTTTAGGACCACTGAGTTATTCCATCCTTTTCGATGCATCGTTGTTTGTAAAGGCCTGCAATATCACAAAAACCTCAGAAAACCAGAGTGAAGAAATACCACGACCCTCCTAGTACCCTCAACTGGGGATATATGGCCCCTGCTACTGTTGCTACTCAAAACCCTGCATGACCTTATTATATTATAATACCCCAACTACCCCAATTAGCGAGGCTTAGGGTACTTAGGGTCATGCAGGATTTTTAGTATCCACCGTAGTGCTACTGAGGTCCTGACAGAGGGTGGTTGGAGGGTCTAGGCATAGTGATACTTTAGGTTGGGCCCCCACCCACTAATAGTGACCACAAGAGGTAATGGTAATTATATTAAGGCCTCTATATGTTCCTAGTATACCACTATTAGTAGGTGGGGGCCCAACCCAAGTGATACTTCCTATCAGGCTGCTCGATTGCTCCGCTGCCCAGCAAAGCGCCCGACCCGAAAACTGCACGTTGGCCCTGTGATTACTCCGGAGAAGGTCTTGGAACAAAACTGTGGTCTACTAAATAGCCCTTCAGGGGTCCAGATACCCAATAAGTGCTACTTGGGATCATTTTTACAGTTGTTGCAGTACAGGTGTAGGGGAAGCATATGAGAATTGGCTACTTAGACCCTCCAAAACAGAGCCCTGACATTATAAAAACCCTAAACCCTTAACCCTTAAACTCCAAGTTGAGAGCTTAGGGCTTCAAACAGCCAAGGGCGAGGCAAAATTGAGCTTGTTGGTACTGGAGATGATCTCCTCAGGAGTGCGGACATGCAATGCCTCTACAATACCACTCACAGTTGTACTGCACTCCCCAAAAGCAACATGGAAATCTCAAAGGAGCCCTAAAAAGGCGAATTACAGCTTTTTGAAGAAAGGTTTAAGGTTCGGGGTTTATGGCGTTCCGCGTTAGACTCTCGTTGAGCTATTGTTACGTGACCTGATATGTGGAGCACATGCACTTTTGCAGGTGGATCGCTGATCACCCAAACAAACACCGAGTGCCCCTGATGGCATCTTAACGCCTTCCACTAGTGCCAATACCAGAGACCAACAAAAACCCTGAGCTAAAATACAAACAAAGACAGTCCCCATTAAGTAGATATGATATGGAATGTGCGGGGATCTTATTCTGGTGTTGGGTAAATCCATATTCTACTGAAGTGCGGCTGTAACTACAATTATGCTTCGAAATCACTGTCAATGTCTCAAACCTGTATCGAGAAGCAAGTATCCAACCTGTACTCTTTGACTCAACATCTTAAAGGTAGGCAAACGCATGTTGATCCCGACTTGCGCCTGCATTTTCTGAGGTCTTTTTGGATGACGCAAAGCCATGCCTTCAAAACCATCTCTTGAAATCCACGGACGTATCATGAAGCGCTACTCCCAACCCTTGATGATGAAGAGCTAGGATTTCGGGCCCAAGGGCCGACGAGTCCTTGCGCAACCCGCTAAGTTGCCGTACGCCCTGATCCCTGCCCCCGCTATGCACCCAAAGCCCCGTCCCTGGAAACCCACCCCCACCCCTTTCTTTTCCACCCAAAAACAAATCACCTTTGGTTAGCTAGGAATGAAGGAATGGATCCTTACATAGTCCCTAGACAACCCATCATCGTAGTTTCCATTTTCTTTTCCATTCCTTCATTCTCAGCAAACCCTAAATAGTAGTTTGCGTTTTCTTTTCCATTATCCCTGTACAACCCCAATGTTTACCCTATAATCTCCATGCATCCCCTATATCCCCTATACAATCCTTATAATCCCTGTATTTTCCATTTTCTTTACCATTATCCCACCCTAATCCGTCAAGCTTCAGACATGAGAACTCCAGCCGTGAAGATCTCCGCAAGGGGCACTGGCGATCTCTCAAAGGAGACCTGCGCCCTTGGAAGTTGTGGGGGGCTTAGGGTTTAGGATCTGGGATTTAGGGTTTAGGATTTAGGCTTTAGGGTGTCTGGCTTAGGGCTACGGATCTAGGGCTTAGGGCCAAGGCTCGCGGTTTAGGATTTGGGGGTTTCCCGAAATTGTGGATACCATATTGGGGGTTCCTATAATAAGGACTATGTGAGTTTGGGGTCCATATTGGGGTCCCCCTATTGTAGGAAACTACCATTTATGTAGAGTGCACATAGGCCTGCAGGTGCGTTTAGGAGTTTGGGGTTTAGGCTTCTGCGTTGCAGGCTCCAAATGAAGGCTGTTGTTTCGGGCAAGCGCTTCCTCGAACGTAAACCCGGAAAGGCCTCCAAATCCTGAACTCTAAACCCTCGACCTTATACTATACCTAACTCTTACCCCTTCCATCCTACACCCTAAATCCTTAAACCCTGAATCTTAAACCTTAGATCCTGAACCCTAAGTCCTAAACCCTAATCCAGGCTGGATGAGCCGCAGACTCACAGCCGACATCGGTCCTACTGTTGGAACTTCAAGCGGTTAGGACTCAGGGTTTCGGCCTTTGGGGTTCAGGGTTTGGGAGGCTTTGGGGTTTAGGGTTTTGGGGCTCTGGGTTTTGGATTTGGAGCCTGATGCAGATAACCGCTACACGGTTTAGCGCGTTGCCGCCGACTCCTTGCCTTGCTAAACCTAATTCCTAAATCCTAGACCCTAATCCCTAGACCCTTAAGCCTAATCCCTAAAACCCAAGACCATAAGCTTGTCGGTTGAGTAGCATGCTCCGGAAGCCACCAAACAGCTTGGCAAGCCTTGGCGGGGTCTAGGGTCTAGGGTTTAGGATGAAGGAAGGGTGTAGGATGTAGAGTTTAGGAGGTTTGGCTTCGGGTTCAGGGTTGGGCTTCTGGTTCCTTAGTAAGAGAATATTTACGTATCTTGCAGGGATGCTATTCACGTAGTTTATCGGAATATTTGCTAGCAACAAACTGTGTATTCCTCGTTGTCCTGATTGGCATTTAGCATAGCACACAATACGCAAATATTCAACAGTGGTCCTAAACCCGAAAACCTAAACCCTAAGCCCTATAAGACCTAAACCCTACAAACCCTAAACCCTGAACCCTGCACCCTATCAGACCTACACCCTTGCAGATTATTTGTTGGTTGCATGCTCTTTTCCAAACTGCCTGTATGGTGCCTGCGAAATGCCAACAGCCAGGCGAGGCTGAAAGAACAGGGACTTCCGAAAGTTTAGGGTTTAGGGTTTAGATGTTTAGGGGTTTAGGGTTTAGAGTTTAGGGCTTAGGGGCTTAGGGTTTAGGGCACCACTTCAAGGGGTCCCCATAATAAGGACTATAGTGTTAAACTACCATTTCCGAAAGTTAGGAGTCCTGCTTGAGGATTCCCATAGTAAGGATTATAGTGTTTTGGGGTCTACCTCAGAAAGTTGTGAGTCCTGGTCTAGGCCTCTCATAGTAATAGTCTTTTGGAGTCTACCTTGGGGCTCCCTGTTCAGGGAAATTTCCATATGAGCAGCGACCTAAATTGTTAGTAAACAGCTCAGCAAAAAATCGCCCGGTGGGGGGGGGGAGCTGACGCTGTATAGGATTTTTGCACAGTGCTGTCATCCATTTCGGCGGTATCGCTTTTGGGAGGGGGGGGGGGCTATCGCTTTATTAGGATTTTGCTCATGTCCCTGGATTTTATCTCTGCCTGCTCTTGGCTCCTACACGATAATATAAGCGGTCGCTCATATCATCCATTCAAAGACCTGTTGAATGCACATTAAAAATGCTTGTCATTCAGAAGAACTCGAAACCAGCTTAGGGTCAGGGTTTAAGGACAGCGGGTCTAGGGCACTTGGCTATAGGGTTGTGAGTTTAGGGTTTAGTTGTTGTTGAAAATGCTTCTTCTCCCCGTTTTGAGTTTTGGGGTTTAGGATTTGTGAGAGCTGTGGCAGCTATGGCCAATGGTCAGCACTCCTGAACTTATACCTTTCGCCCCCCCCATCCCTCGCCCCTTCCCCAAAACCACATCTTTAGTGGAGCTGAGGTACAGTATCTGCCCCTAGAAACCTCGGGATGGAGTCCTGTGGGTACCATCTGATATGAGCCATCCCCTATATTATCCCCTATATAACCCCCTTCAAAGAGTTTAGACTATAGTACATATGTCTATGTTTGTTGTGGCCCTACAAGGAAGTAAAGACATTCTCCATACACTCTCACACGCCAGCTTCTTGAAAAGGGGCTTCCTCCGCGTGGAACAAAGCCTATTTGTCTGAAGCACTGGTGGGGATCCCTGTGCATCGAGTCTGGCGGTTTAGGGTTCAAGGTTTAGGAGTTAGGGTTTGAGGCTTAGGATTTAGGATCTGGGCTTAGGGTTTAGGGTTCAGGGATCTGCAAGCCAAAATCCATTGTCTTCGCCTGCAGTTACATCAAGCATCAACATGCAACTCCTCCCCTCCGAATTGCCTCAATGAGCCTCCGAAGCCCTAAACCCTTCATCGGTGTCCATGAGATTCTTCCATTTCGTTAAGTGCTGCACTCAAAGGCCTGAAGCCTGAAATGCAGGCCCCTGAGCACATGCAACACAAAACACCACGCAAAGGTAAATATCTCGGCCAGCCACACTCACAACGATATATGTCACAAGGCCATAGTATATAACACTTCGATACCACCATTTAAGCTGCATTACAAACTCAACCCTCAGCCTTACTCGCAAAGAATTGCAAACCAAGAAACTCCAAGCACCGAGGCTTTGCAAAGCCGTGGAAGATTTGCCCCATTTGCTGCGGCGTGGCTGTTTCGCCGATATCCTGTAGGGTTTAGGATTTAGGGTTGGGTACTCATAATTGGAAAGAGATAAAGCCTTACAAGCCACTTTCATCCCTTGTCTACAAGTCCAGAATATACAGACCGTAGGAACCATGTTCAGTCAACAATGACCCAAGGCAGCATGCACATTAGGATGTGGCAGTTCATCTAGCCTGAGACAGTTGCAGTTGGAATTTCGACATTCTTGCGGCATGGAGTAGCGCTGGCATCCAGTGGTGAGGTACTTTCTTAGTTTGAATATTGAGCGTCTGAACTGGTTGCATGGCACCTGGTGAAAAAAGCACTGAATTAATTGTAGAATCGACCATTTGAAGAGTCTAGGGCTTAGGGTTCAAGATAACCCGGTTACAAAATGGGGGTCTCCCCGCTCAGAAGGTAAATTATTCTACAAGTTGCGTGGCGCATCTGTCTGAATGCTCAACCAGCACGTCGGGCTAACAAGGGCATGACCACTCGGCTCAGTTTATCATTGGGCTGTTTTGTACATAGGAGATACTCGCCATAAAGTGGCGTATCCTAAACACCCGGCAAAGTATAAGGGCCTACGCCGTCAAAGTAACACCCTGAACCTTGAACCCCAAGACTCCGGTAACAAAACGAGAAGGGAGCTACATAGGAGCCCGTGGGTCAACCTAAAGTCAAAAAATGCTAAACCCTAAATCCTCGAATCCTACACGCTTCACGCAGCACACCTCAAAACCTACAAATGTCAGAGCATCCTGCGTCTTACGCAGCTCTTGCCATCTTTTGAAGGACCTTCCACAGGAAGTTTCAGGCACGAATCGGGGGCGCTTAGGGACTTAAGGGCTATGGTGGTTTCCATAATTGGGGGGGGGACCCCGATATAGACAACTAAATACTATTATCCTCCTTATTGGGACCCCGCAAAATTTCCCCTGTGTTGTACACCCTCGGCCCTAAACTCCTAAACTCCTGACAGGGTGCCGAAGACCATCTCATTTTGGGAAAACACGAAAAAATAATTTACCCTACAGCGCTTTTAGGACTGTCTTGGGCTTTGTTTTTAGGCTTTCGGGGGCTAAGGTTTCGGGTTTAGGGTTTAGTGTTTGGGGTTTAGGCTTTGGGGACAGGGGTTTAGGGAAGAGGGTTGGGGGCGTGGGGTTTAGGATTTTCTGAATGTCCAAGAGCGTTAGGGTAGGGTTCTTGCGGACATTCCAAGAGGACCCCGGATAGGACAGACGTCCTAAGAAGGACACTTTCAAGATATTTGAAGGGAGCCTAGATGTTATTTAGGGTGTCCGTCCTATCTGGGGTCCCTTGGAAGTCTACCTGACGTTTATAGGGTTTAGGGTTAGGGTTCAACGTACTTTAGGGATCTTAAACCCTAAACCCTTTGACACAGCAGTTCAGGGTTCCCAAACACAATCATTTTCACCTGGGTGGTACTAGGAAAGCCCCCCAAAAGCTTGATAAATGCCTTCCCTTTTACAACAGTAGGGGAACTTACAACTATCCTGAAATGCCACTTAGAGCTTGTTGAAGCTAAAGCCCTTCGCTTTCAGCCATGTAGTCGGCTTTAGGATTACTTGCCGCTCACATGTCCCTTTTCGAGGGAACTTGGAGGTAAGATGTCACACAGGCATCATGGAATAACAATGTTGCACTGGAATTGCAGACAGACAGATGCCCACCTGCATCTCATGAGAAATTCATAGGGTGGGATATGGGAAAGAACAAGGAACGTGAAATGGGACTGGGATTCATGATGGGGAGTAGAGGGCCTGTACTGTAGGAGCCTGGGTAAATACCAATATTTTGAGGTCTTTTTGAGGTACCCTATACTATAATCCAAGCGCTGATCATTCTATCTTTCAAGCCTTTTCAGGGTTTGTAATGTACCCACGCCCCGCCATCACGCTTGCATTCCTATGAATGAGGCTATCCAACTATTCATCGGGCAATGTGTACTAATTGTTTCGCTAAGGGTCCAAATGGATAATTCTTTATTCCTCACTGAAATCCCAATTGCCCAACTATTGGGTAGTTCGACCCTGAGGACCTGAACAAATGTACTTGGAGCCCTCCGTCACTTTCAACCAATGCCCTTCAGGACCTCCCCAGGGTCCATGTGGGGTTTAGGGTCAAAGACCAATGGGGTTCCCGTGTAACTACATTGGGCGCAGCTATATACTATCTGGCTACATGGAGCTTTTGGGCCTATCCTGAAGTGCCCCAAACCTCGAACCCCAAGTGCCCAAAGCGCTTTGCATAGTTGTATGTATTCATATACACACGTACCCCGAAAACTCCCCATGTATCCCTTAAGCCTAAACCATGGACTTATGGATCAAACTCCTGACGCTCTCAACGCTACATATATATACACACACATAAGACAAAAACACAAGGTCAACAGCATCTGAGTCGGGGACTTGGCCCAAAAACCCAGCGTGCGATTCCTAGATGCAGAGCAAAGCTCCGTGTTGCTGTCTTCACGGTTTCGGGATTCGGGTGGTTGTCAAAATAATGGTCCCTTTTTGGGTACCCTAAATTTTAGGGGCCGTATTATAATAGGGACCCAAAAAGGGACCATAATTTGGACAACCACCCATTCGGGTTTGGGGTTCAGGGTTTGGGTTTGAGCTGGTGGGTTGGGAGTCAGGGCTTGAATGCAGCCCTCATCGGGCAGACTTAAGATTTGGCAATCCCCCCCAAAAAAGGACCTGACACCCATCATATCAGAGTTATCAGATCCTATCTTTGGGGTGGATTAGGGATACCAAGATCCTGCTGTTATCTTGATGGATGGTGTGACAAGTTTTGAGTTTTGAGCTCAAGGTTTGACGATCATCCAAGACAATCTGTGCTGCAGGACTCTAAACCCTGAACCCCCAAATCCTAAAGCCTTAAACCCTAAGCCCTAGAACCCTAAACCCAAACCCTCCTGAAGCCTGAAACCCCAAACCCTGTACATCTCAAACTTCTATCCCCTAAGTCCCTACACCAAGGAGCCTTCAGCTCAAAACTTTTTTTGTTTTTTGGTTTAGGGTTAGGGTTTTGGGTTTAGGAAATGCAGAGTATGTTATCGGGAACCAAAAAATTCATGTTCTTCTTAAAAAAAAAGAAGTTCAGCTGAAATCGGAGTTCTGTCTTTCTTGATAGGGGTGTTTCCAGAAAAGGGGTGCTCCCAAAAGGGCCCTTCACTTTGCGAAAAATTCCCTGATATTGGGAAGTACAGTAGCCCCCATTCCAAATACTAGAACCCAAAGCCCCAAGCCCTACCTACACCCTGAATTATTCCTGAACCCCTAGTGCATATAGTATCCACCATTATACATACCAGTCGGACAGATCGAATTTGCCCGAGCTGCTGCATGCACCTGAACTCTGGTGCGGCAGCTCCCATTAAAACCTGGGTATGCTTTGGGAAATTCTCAAGGGTTCAGGGTTTGGGGTCAGAGCCATAATCTAGACTCCTTTTCTCCCGCTTTATAACCCCTATAACTCCCCTTTAAGGAGTTTAGACCCTACATTCTAAACCCCAAACCCTAAACCCTAAAGGGTTTGTGGTTTAGGGTTCAGGGTTTTGATCACCGGGTTTAGGGTTTTGGCTTCGAGGGTTGACGGTCTTAGGGTATAGGGCTAAGGGTGAAATACAGGTCTCCCAGGGACCCAAGGGATATATGTACTTTAGTCTAAACTCCTTCAAGGGGGTTCTATCTGGGACTACTGTAGGGATTATGAAGGGGGATACTAGGAGTTTAGACTATGGCTCATATGTATAGGGATTATAATAACAAGGTTTGAAGTTTTGAGGGTACCTCACAGGCTCCTATGCATTGTTTCCGAGTTCCGCGCGTCAGCACTCAGCACCTATCACACCGTTCAGGTGCTTGGTAAGGCTTTCCAACCTTTACGGTCAAATTTCGTAACGGTTGGACTCTGATGTCCCACAAGATCAATTTAAAGTTTAGCTTGGGTACCCCCCCTACCCTGTAGCAGTCGATATTAGTGTCATATTAAAGGCTGTACATATATGTAGATATATATATATATACCTAACTGTATTAAAAAAAATATAATCCAGCTGTTACAGAGTGAGGGCGGTACGTAAGGCTTGGGGCTTAGGAGATCGTAGTGCACCCCGCAGACATATTGGGCCACAACCAGTCCCTCCGGCTACCGATGAACGCCTCCAGCGCCGTGATAATGCGACGATACATACTTACATACCCCGCGCATATATTGGGCTTAGGCTTTGGTACCTGACCTCTTCACCCTACTCCTTGACCCGTAACATTTTTCAGCTACACATCCTAAAAGTCCTACATGACTCAATAGCTTTATTTTCATGTCCACTCCGCTGTGTGATCCTCACTCTAACAGCTATGCAACCCTGAACCACATGGGGGTGTCTCAACGAGAGCCTTCAGGATCCCAAACTCTTATATAGTAGGGATTCGCTCCTGAAACTCTGAGCCCTGAATCCTGCCCTAAACTCTATACCCTAAACCCTATACCCTGAAAAAAACCCAATGCCCTGTACCCTGAACCCTGTACCCTAAACCCTATGTCCTGTACCCTAAGATCTTTAAGTTTAAGAAGCACGCCAGTCATGCCCAGGGACCGCATCCCAAAAGTCGACCTGCTGAGAGTCCCCCTTAAGTAGATAGAAGATGCTTTGCATATATTGTATTATGATCCCGATATACCCCATATTCGATGCACTTAAGGGGGACGACAGGTGCGAAAAGCCGCGTAGGATCTTGTAGGGCCTAGGGTTTATACACTTTGCCGCCTAAGGATTAGATGTAGATCTATGGGGATTACTAGATTATAGGGTCCAGGGTTTTTAGGGTTCAGGGTTTGGGGTTCAGGGTTTAAGGAGCTCGAGGTCCGTTGCAAGCCCATTGAAGGGGTCAAATAGTTTAAGGTACATAAGGATGTGTGGTCTACATCTAAGGACCTGCACCAAAGCCCCTATACTAGCCACCCCCATGTTTCTATAATTCCCCTAAACTATCCTTGCTCTTCTCAGTTCTCATCTCCCGCTAGGACTCGTAAAGTTTAAAACCTAAACCCTATACAAGTTTAGGGATCAGGGTTCAGGGTTTAGTGTAAACCCTAAACCCTAAACCCCTGAAGGTTGTTGCTTCTCTTGCGCAGAATTTGTTGCTTCTTCGAAATTGCACTTGTTGGTTGGCCATGACCTCTTGAGCCCTTCCCCAAGGCTCCTAGTGCTCAATAGTTGCGTGCTTCGCATTTTGCTATTAGTAAAAATACCATAATAACAACAATACAAAAATGATAGAGCTGTACTGCGGGCATGTAGTCCGATGCATGATTGCCCGGGTTCCGACGTGCTGCAGGTTTGGGGGAAATCTGTGATTCTGGGCACTTGGTCTCGTGGAGCCATGCTTTAGCAATGCGAATAGGCCAGGGGACGAGGGCGCTGGGGCTCTGCGCGTTGTTAAACTTCCCTTTTGCGAAAGCCCCGGGATTTGGAGCCTCAGGCGTGGAACGCGAAGTATATGTCCTTTCCATCCTGGATGCTGCTATCTTATTGGAAAATCTCGCGCTGGACTTCAACATCTTATGTCCATATGTGTGACCATACACCTGTAGCGGCACTTAAATGCAGCTTACAGGTTATACCTACTGTAGGTAACTAGGGTTTCAGGTACATGCAGGGACGCTTGATTCGGGCAGTCTTACAATCATGCCGAGGTTATCACGCTACAGCTGGAGAGACACTGAACTTTCACACCCCCCAAGCAATCCAAAAAGGCCGAACGTGATCGTGAACTTGCGACTATACCCTGGCGATCCAGATAGCCCAATGTAGGCAATATTTACAGACTTTGGGGCCCAATGTAGGTATTATGTATATACTTGGATCCCTAGGGATAGTGAGGGGGACTTCTTCAGGTATCGCTCTTCATCCGTATCTTCAATGCTGGTATGCTGACCTCTGGACACACAGCTGAAAGGTAGCTAGCTAGTGGTGAATGAATGCGGGCAATAAGGCTTATGCATGACTGTTATGGGGATTCTTTCCTGCATTCACCGCTAACCTCCAGCAAGAAAAGAATAATAACTGGGCCGTCTAGATCAACAAGTATTGATCTTCAAGTCATGAGGTCCGCATAACGGTTTCATCCAGTAGCCAGCAAAAAAACTGGGTCGCTGTTGAGGAGCTTACATTAAGTTTCCGTATTATGGGTATATAGTAATTAGTGGGCTTTCCTTGATATAGTCCCGCAAGAAAGTTCCTTAACAGCGACCCAGGAAAACTATGTGTATATGATGTTTAGGGTTTAGTGCTTACGGTTTCCTGCCTGGAAATCCCACTCGGGGTCCTCCTTGGCCAGTGATGCCAGTGGTATGGCAAGTTCTCCAAAGGTAGGTTGATTCAATTTTCTGTTGCCTTGGGTGAACAGGATTGTGGTGTCCCCTTGCATCTTGTGCCTCATCTCAAGATTAAAGCTTGCTTGTCAGGGACTTAAGGACCTGAGACTGACATCAGTGGCCTCTAAGCCCTAAACTCTAACCCTTGTAGTCCCCCTTAAGTAGATAGATTATGGGGTATATGGGGATCTTAGTATACCCAAAGGAAGGGGACTGTAACTCAAACCCTAAACCCCAAACCCCAAACCCTAAACCCTAAACCCTATACTCTAATATTCTATCTACTTAAGGGGGACTATGACTATAACTCTAGACAATGGTGACCATTTGACTTGGACTGCTGAGGTCCAATGAAATGTGCTGGCAATAGGCAGAGGAGCCATGCCACCAGTGATTTTGTTGCTTCTGGGTTGCTGTTAAGGAACTAACTCAAAGTAACTTACCATAATGAATATATGTAATGATTAATATGGCTTCCCCAATATAGTGACTTACATTAAAATATTACGTTGTTTTTTGCTGCGAAGTCTCTGATGAAGGCTCCGGTTTTGGGGTGTCTGGCCTTGCAGGCTGTACTTTACGGGTGAGAACAAAGATCTGGGTACCTTATACCCCTATAATGGAGAACCAAACGGAAAAGAACATGGACAATGAAATGGAAACTGGGGTTACATAGGGATTCATAGGAAGTAGGGTTTTCCAAGCTTAGGGGTCGCTTTTGGGTGGCTTCTGTAATAGGGACTGGAATATCTTGAGGTCTATATTGGGGCTTCTTGGGATCGTCCCTCTTTAGGGAAACTACAATACACATTATTTGCAGACTTGCAACCCCCATGTAAAGATGGGTTATCCCTAAACCCTAAACCCGTAAATTGGAGCCCGAAAGGATGGACAGCAACAACCAAGTAACTTTCCGCTTGAAGTCCCTACGCGGTTTGGGATTTAGGGCTTCGGGTTTAGGTAGTTTCAGGGCTTAGGGTCCGCAAAGTCATGAGGAATAGAAAGCTGACAGAACACGCACAGGAGCACGGAGTTCCTCGTGCAATGCCGAAAATACACGACTACACCTGTGTGGTGGCTTTGGTGATTGAACCGAGTAGGATCATATTGTATATATTCAATACTATACCCGAAAGAAGGAGACAATCTTCCTCTGTATTTTGTACCAAAGTATCCCCAAATAGAATACTACTCACCTGGGAGACTCGCTCCTCAAGTGGTACAATGGCATACTTTCTGTGACATTTTTTGGAAAACTTTGAAAAAAGACCCCAATGCCTCTGCGAAATGGCCCTGGGCTTTGGGACAGCTTTTGTTTTTTTGGGGATATTCACAGTATTGTACTGGATATTAAACGAAAGTAAGGTGTCCCTTCTCTTCTACTGAGGGCTAGGCTTTTGCGGGCTTAAACTAAACCTCGAGCCCCCAAAACCTAAGCCCTCTGTTTCAGGTAGACCCCCCACCCGGTAACAGTGAGAGCAAGGCATACTAAGGATAATATTAGGGTCCTCTTGTATTCTTCTTATACCACTACTACAGGGTGTGGGGTCCTCCTAACCTATGAAGTAGATTTGGGGAATACGAAGCGAGGCCCCCCTCTTTTTGAACGCTCCGACTTGCTGCTGTTACGAATGATCTACATCTTCCAGCTTGAAGCTCGAACTCGCGTAGCTTCAACTGCAACCCCTGTAGCAAGCACCGAGAAGGTCAAGGGCTTAAATACATCATCAAGCTAACAGGGAATGATAGGTAATGAAAGTCATACCACCTCCGACACACCAACGACTAGGACAGAAAGGCCCCCGCGCCACACTCCCGAAACTTCCACCATAGCCATGGTTGCTGAAGTCAAGGAGCCGTAAGGATCGCTTTTTCGATCTCCTTCGGGCAAGTGCAAGGCAGGGTAGCCCAGCTACCTACACAGAGCCTTGGGCTTGCAAGGCAGTATAGGGGTAAAGTGAATGTAGCAAAACCAGACACAAGATGAGGCTCTCTAATGCCACACTCTGAGTCTTCCCAAGCTCCTCAACTTAGTCTTGATACTGAAAATGAATTATGCCACTGTTTCGCTAGAATGCCGGAGGTCCTGTTGTTTGATGTATCTGGGGTCACGTACCACCTTAGCATAGACCGTATGACCCCCGAGCCTGTGAAAATGCAAAGCTGTTGCTATGCGTCTCTGCGAGTTTGATAGACCAAGTAGTTTCCGTTTCATTTTCCATTATCCCTATATAACCCCAATATACTATAGTAGTTTCCATTTTCTTGAACTATCTCTCTCTCTCTCTCTCTGGATACAGCAGGCTGCTTTTGTGGGATTTGGATGATACATAAATGGCCCGCTTGAGGGTCTGGAACAGAAACCTGGTCACCTTCCTGTGGCTAATAGGGCAGGCCCGTGCTACAGAATAATTTCAAGGCCCTACAGCACGCATTCCAAGCGGGCATGGGGCTCCATTTTCGATCAGGTGTGAATGTACGCTAGCAGCTCGAAGAAGAAAGCTTAATCATAGGAGGACTGTCCTAAGGATCATATGATGATCATGAGGTCCTTATCTTGGGTGGTTCGGGGTGGTTCGGTAACCGAAATCCCGTAGTTATTCGTGTAGGTTATGTCATCCCGATAAGAGCCGGCACCTTGTACTTCATTATTCATGAGAGAATGGAAAAGGAAACGGCAACATGCAATGGAAACTGGGTAGCTTGGCTTGTGCAGGTGTTTTATGAAGATGACGGAGGACTGGGCTGTAAGAGGATTTTGGTAGCCCCTCCCCCCGCAAGTTCGGCGCTCGTGCAAGTCAGCTGATAGCTACAGGGTCCCTAGTTTGGGCGGTGGGGTTAACTAATTACCAAAATCATGATTACTATTGTAGACCCATGCCGGAGAAATGCTGGCTTTATGAGGACCCCAGTGCGAGGATCCTGCTCTAATTTTCAGAAGGCCCTGAAAATGACCCTATAAACTAATTGCAAGGTCAAGTAAACCATGCTTACCAGAGTCTTACCCTGAACCCTAAACTCTAACAATTAGAGGGGGGACCCCAATATAGACCCCAATACACCAGAGTCCTGATTTTAGAAACCCTCAAAAAGGTACCCCTAATACTTGGAAACCCACCAAATCTAAGTTGGTCTTTCCAAAATGAGGATCACTCTGATACTCAATCATTCTATATTTCTCACCATCAGGACTTGTACAAAAACACAAGAATCAGCATAGTATGATAAGGGCAGAGAAGTATTATAGTTACGAACAATGCATTCAGATAAATGTTGTACCCCTAAACCCTAAACCCCTAAACAGGAGTCCTCCAGAGTAAGGTCAACGAAGGACAAGGTGCGACGCATCTGCTGGCCCTAGCCGCAGAGTGATTTAGGGTTAAGATAAAAGGTTTAGGGTTCAGGTGATCAGGATTTATGTGCTTGCTGCACTGCTGGTGCTGGAGAGAGAGTGGGGGAGCGGATCTCTAAAATAATCCAAATATAACTCCCATATATGGTAGCTTCCCAAAACAGACCCCCAATACAATAGTCCTTATTATAATGGGAACCCCCAAAATGGTACCCGTAATTTTTGGAATCCCCCTAAAATACACCTATCAGAATCACTATGTTCACTCACACACTTCCCCTTAAGCATCAATAGGTTTAGGAGTCTGCAGCTTCGGGGTTTTGAGGTTGAGGGGCCTGGGCTTAGGGTTCTGGATTTAGGGTTTAGGATTTAGAATTTAAGGCTGAGTGTTTCGGAAGGATTTGTACGTGCTCCTGCAAATGAGCACCTGAAAAAAGACTGGTACACCAGAGTCCTTCCTCAAACCGGGCCGAAATGCTAAACTCTAAATCCCTAAAAACTAAACCCTAACCTCCAAGTCCAAAGGCCCCACACCCTCCTCAACCCTAAACCCCAAAACCCTAAACCTTGAACCCCTTGATTTGTAGGAACTTCTCATGGTTTTGTGGGTGCTCCTAGCTTGATTTGGGGCTTATGGGGCTTTGTTTTTTTTAGGATCCATAGTGTGGTTTTTAAAGATTCATAGTGTTTAGGGTTTCCAGTGTTCGTAGGCGTTGATGTATATATATATATGTGTGTATATGTATGTATATATAT
>CAJNIZ010046524.1:7300-24165 GCA_905231905.1 Symbiodinium pilosum
CGTTATTTCCGGAAATATCCATATGCTCGCAGATCAGCCCTGCCTTGGATTGCACACGGATGGCCCCATGATTGCTGAAGAACTGGCAGACTAGCACCCGCAGTGTGGTGAAAGACCGCTAGGGTTTAGGGGTGTAGGGTTAAACCCTAAACCCTACACCACCAAAGCTGATCCGAGGTTTGCCACGGACGAGTCATTCGAGAAGCTCATGCAACTTCCCAAGGACAGTTTAAGGGAGCTTCCAGGAGGGGAGTTACCAGGTGGGTATCCTTACAGTAGGCTTAGACTCCAGGCTTGTATATGGAGCCTGGGAGTATATGAGGGCTATGTAAAGGCTTCCATGGGAGAACCTACCCTCAACCCTTATAGGCCAGATGGCACAGCGGCTCAGGGTTCGGGGCGTGACATTTTTCAACTTGCCCTAAGGCCCTAAGGGTCCAAATCTACAGCTTTTGGGGAAGTATATGATTATTTGTTGCTTGGACCTTTAAGGTTTATTTATTTAGGGTTTGGGGTTGGCTGGAAAGGGAGCAAGGGGGCAGCCTAGCATGGAATTACTTGGGGCAAGGTGCTGGGAGGCAGTACCTGGGCAAGAAGCTGGATAATTGTGTGACTTGTGTCACAAGGGGCCAGGTCTTGGAGAGGCCTTGTCTGCAGTGCTTCATCTACGCAATTCAAGGGGACCACTTGCAGGCATTAGGAAGCCTACCGAGCAACTCTGATATCTTCACGTGCAACCCAAGACATCAACAATTGCCCGCTTGGATCCCAATAACCGGATCCGCCTTACGATGTCACAGGAGCCATTCCGCATGTCCTGCGGCGATCAGCTGTGTTTCTTGGCAATGAGATCTAGGACGCGTTTGAATGGATGGTTGTACATTCTTTTTGCTCAAAGTCCAAAGGTGAGCTCCATTTGGAGAGTGGAAGCAGACGCCTGGAACCATGATCGAAACGTACATACCGGAAACATTAGATAAAGTGCAGAGTGGCAGAGAAACTGACATTCAAAGACGTTGGGTGTTCTTGCATCAGACAAGCGAAAACTGTCCGTCCATGAAGTGAATGCAGGATCTTGCAATTCAGGACAGAACCTGGGCATGTCCTCCAAGGATGCAAAAGGGTTCATAATGCAAGAGGCTTCCAAAAGCCAACCCGCCCAGGCGCACGACGCGTAGAGCTGTATGAAGGTTGCACTTGTTGCTACAATTTTCATGGCGTATCTAGAATGCGATGTCTCGTTTCAACCGCTGCTGTTCTTGCACGAAGTCAGAAGATTGGGCAACGGTATGCAGGGATCGTTTAGCAGCATGAACCGCCCCCCCCCCACCCCGACCCAATATACCCCGAGCAAAATTTCATGTCTCTTCGTCACCTGGAGGCGTTCAATTGTTACTTGTAGAGAAGCGACCAGTTTTGTTGGCACGTCCTCGCATGATGGTCCTGGTAAGATTACTGCTGCCATGCCAGTCCTGATATAATTACATGCATTCCAAAAGCGGGGGGAAGGTCCCCCTGACATCTCACAGAGTATGACATTTCTTATGATTGGCACCCCCAAAAACGAGTCCACGTTTAGGCCTAGGCTCCAGTGAAAACACGGTGGAGGTCATCTGCCCTGAAGCCAGAAACTTAATACCAAAAATCCTAACGCCCGAGCCCAAGCTCAACGGCTGAATCCAGAACCTTAAGCCCCAAAGCAGACACCCCAAACCGCATACCCTAAGCCAGAAACGACAGACTCAAAGCTCTAACAGTAGCATATGCTTAGGTGTGCATTTGGCACACATCTCGGTGGCTACTTGCTGAGCTTAAGCCTCGCAATGTGCAGTGAGTGACACTTTGGCAGTGGGCACGACTGGACGTGGCACGTCAGTAGCAAGTTCTGAACTTGCAAACGTGGTGCTTTTGCACTTCACCAGCGATCCTCCCACAGCACATGCGCTCATGAGCTCTGAACCCCTTCTGTACGTACACAGCTAGAGACGGGGCTTAACAAGTTATGTAAATCCAGGAGGATCCAAAGTCGTTGCTTTGACAACGCCTACGCCACACGTTCCGGTCTGTGAGAATTTCGGGTTCAGTTTTGCGGGAAGCGCTACAGAGAGCCATCGCAGAGCAAAAGGGCCCTGGACAGCTGGCTGGTACTTAGATTCGGAGCATCCTTGCCGTTGCAAGGAGAAGTTCCAAGGTTAAGGTAAGCTGAGTTTTAACTTACGGAGAGAACATCTATATAGATTGAAAGTTACGGCCCTGCCCCTGTAGCAGGCTTTCTTGCAGAGCTTGGTTTCTTTTGGGTTCAAGGCAAGGGTGCCTAATTTCCAGTGTCCCACAGGCAATTACAAGGTGTCCCACACGGTAATGCGCAGCGCTGCAGGATCAAGCCCCATGCAAGTATTTACCCTATGGACCCAACTAGCCAATGTAGGTAATGTTTACAGGCTTCTGGGCCCAATCTAGGCATTGTCTAATTTACTTAGATCGCTAGGGCTCGCAAGTGGGGATAAGATTGCGCACCGTTGGGAACAATCTCAAAGGTGCTACAGGGCAATGCCTTTGCATTCGCTCTTCTTTCCCAAGCTCTAAACTCGAAAGCTTCCCAACATCCTCCACGAATCCAAGAAGGGGTGGAAAGCCTTCAAAGGCGGTTTAGGGGTTAACCCTAAACCCTCAACCGCGGCCTCTCCCATGCAGGGCCAGAAAGAGGGCCCTTGTCCCTAAAGCAGATTCTACACCAATTTCACCAAACCTGAACCCGTTACAGGCCTTTGACGCTTTGATGGAGAGGAGCGCTTAAAGCCTGTACTTTCGTTGAGACCTTTAAGAACGAGCGCAGCGTAGGTATTGCATGCATGGGTTAACTTGCAAAGTATTATGTACCCCGGGCTCGGCATGGCAACCTGGGAGTGTAGCATCCCTAGGGATCCAAGTATATAAATATTACCTACATGGGGCTTTTTGATTTCCGAGGGCATACTCTTCATTCAAATAGCGGACCACCAGAGGTTGACCCATGATTCTGGAAGCAGAACTAGCCTTGGAGAGAAGCAGCATGTCAAACGGGATCCAAATAGCCCAACAGGTAATGATTTTGGGTTTAGGGCTTAGGGATCCAAATGGTCCAGTGTAGTATTTTGCGCAGGCTTTTGAGCCCAATGTAAGTAATATTTGTATACTTGGGTCCCTTTGGGGACAAGGCTGTCATAGGATTTCTCGCCCCAAGGTGGACGCCGACAGGCTGGGCGGGATTGGTCGCGGCCTTGAGTCCATGCAACCCAGCACTGGGTGTTTGCCACGGTTTGGGGTAAAGGGCCACGTGGGACTCGACTCCATAGCAGTATAAAGCGCAAGGCATGTATTCATATTAATCATAGTAATCATAGTAATAGTATTAATAATAGTAGTAATAGTAATAATAGTAATAATAGTAGCACTAGTAAAAATAGTTACAATAGTAACAATAGTAATAATGGTAATAACAGCTGCAACTTTTGCTCCTCCTCTTCCTCCTCCGCCTCCGCCTTCCACTTTTGGTATTAGCGTCTTCTAGGACTTTTTGCGGTGTGCTTTTTCTTCGCATTTTTTACATGGCAAGAGCCTTCAAGACGGCATGATGACAAACAAAGCAGAAGAGGGTTAGTATATGTGCACGTCCCGAAACGAGTCCGCCGCAAAATTGCCTTGATAAGATTCCAACCTCCAAAATCCTCTTTCTATGCCTAAACCGCATAACCCTATCATATGAACTCATGTATCCTTACATACCCCACTTACTCCTTCCAAAGGTTACCAGAACCCTAAACCTAAAACCTCCAACCATAAACCCTAAACTCTGAACCATAAACCTTAAACTCTGAACCATAAACCTTAAACTCTGAACCATAAATCCTAAACTCTTAACCTTAAAACCCTAAACTTTGAACCCTGAAAGCCCACTGACCAACGAACGTGCACTCCAGTTCTCAAGGCACAGCCAGGCTATCTCACAGTGCAACTGCGATGTGGGAGCCCCGGATGCCGGTCTTCTCCAGATCCGTTCAGGGTTGAGGAGCTAGGGTTCGGGGATTTGGGGTGTAGGTTTTTGGATTTAGGTTTAAGTCTTAGGGATTCAGGTTTAGTGTTTAGGACTTAAGGGTTTGGGGTGTAGAGTCTACAGGTTTTAGGACCCAGGACATCTACACATCGTATCATCTCGTGCTTTATTATCTCTATGTAGCCTTATCTTTAGCAAGTGTTATGATGCTGCGAACCCTAAAACCCACACCACGTGAATTGTTTGTTGCAGCTCTCAACCAGTAAACTCTGAATCCCAAACACTAAACCTTAACTGTAAGCCTGAAACCCTTAGCCCCTAAATCTCTAAATCCTCAACCCCCAAACCCTCAACCCCTAAACCTTAACCGCTCTTCAAAGGGCTCCCATGGCCAACCAAGCTATCATAAAGGCACCTTCCAATTGCCGAATGTACCAAAAGTAACGAAGGAAGCCGTGTACCAATGGAAGGGAGCTTTGCGTCTAGTGTTCTGACATCTTTGCCCTAAACCTTTAACCCTAGACTCTAAACCGCTTATGTAGTTGTATTTTTCTGCTTTACATCTCCACCCTGTGGATACCCCGATGAAGCCACCTGTCATGGTGCATCCCCCGCTGCCATGGGCGTTGTACGGTGATTGATACCGGAAATCCCGCATGGCCCGAAGTACCCCGCATGCTATTATTATTGTTATCGCTATATTACTATTATTGCTAGTTGTAGTCTTATTATTACTACTATTACTCGATTTTTTATTAGTAATCCAAGTTCCGGCAGGATTTCTAGTATCCACTGTATGAACTTGTTTCGCGCTTGCCAGGGCCTTGTCTCGACATCTGCCTCTTCGTCAGATTAGCCAGCTATCCGCGGCGAGGCCTGGCTGGTTGAGGGTCGAGGGTTCCAGGCTTACCCCAGGGCCAAAAGCGTATAAGTCATGCCTACTTCGGGCTGCAAAGTCTATAAACAGAACTGAGCTGTAAGCTTATGAATAATGCCTACTTTGGGCCATACAGGCAACAAACAAACCTGAGCTATAAGCCAAAAATAACGCCTTTTCTGGGCACGGAAGTCTAAATGCAGTACCTAAGCGGTACCGCCTACTCTTGACCTATAGGTAGGGCTAGGGATAGTGGAACGCAAGTTCAGGCGTATTGGGCGAATAGTCCGTAAAGAAGACCCCTATGTCCATAAAATCCTCTCGAAAGCTACCTTTTTGAGCAACTCCCATCTGTTGCGCATGTGAGGGTTGCCTTCTGGCCACCTTACAGTTACAGGTGAGCATTATGGGGGCTACCCAGATGCAGGGCTTTAAAAAGGTAGATCCCAGACAGGGCAGTATGAAGGATCTCAATTTTGATCCTTCTAGAGAGTCTGGCTATTGTACGCATCGCTGTTGAATATATTGTACTGCTTTAAACCGGAATCCAACAAGGCATGTAGAGCTAGGTTCTGTCGCGATACCGCAATAAGGAACCAGTCAAATCCTACGCAACCTATAGAGCCACAACAATTCAGTTTTCCAGTTGCATCTCCATGTTCACAATGCGGAACCCGTGAACGGGCTAGGACGTTGAGAGCCGAACCGTCTTCTACCCAGCTTGAAGCGGAAGAATTTTGCAACCTAGGGCACCACACCGGCTACACATGTCTGCTAAGGCTGCAAATTCAACATGGGTTGATGTCTCAGACGCGCGCGAAATCTCCTACAAAAAAGTTGGAGATGAATCTCTATGACCCGCTAGCCCTCACAGATTTGTTTGCATCCGTCAGGCTACCCGGACCTCCTGAGCCCTGATTCTCAAGCCAGAAAAGCCGCCAAAGCCTAGTCCTGAACCCTGAACCCTTAAACCCAAATCCCAAACTGCGTGGGCACTTTCTTGCTGAGTGCGCGAAAGTGCTGGAGCCAGGCGACCCGATCATCGAACCTGGCGTCAGGTCATTGGGGGAGGATTTGAGGGATTTGGGATTGAGCAATCTGAAGGTAGAACGCCTGCAACCGTAAGGGCTTGATACTAGGGGCCCATACCATGGACCCTAGAATCAAGGCTTAAATATACCCAAAACCATCTTCTATCTACTTAAAGAAGACTGCAGGCATTGATTGGAATTTACGGTGGTGGGCTCGGGACCTCAATCTGGGCCATGAAGCACCCCGGCGGTTGAGGGCATGGGAACTGGAGTGCTGAGAACAAGTGGCGCTTGGTTTGAAGCAATAATATATGTACCCACAAATAGCCCAATGTTGGTAATATTTACAGGTTTTGGGGCCAACTTAGGTATGATCTGTATACTTGCATCCTTATGCCCTGCGGTAAAACAGAATCTTTCTTTGTTGCGATCCAGCAATGATCCAGCGCAGGGTGCAGGACTAGGATTTCGGGTTTGTGGTCTAGGTTTTGGGTTCCCACTCGCTAATGCATTCGCTGCGTTTCAATTGGCCAAACCGTCCGGTCTTGGATAGGGAAGCCTTGACCCACCACACTTTCATGTCATGGGGTTCAGGAGGCTAAGCAAGGACGGTTGTAGACTTTCCAGACTGAGGGCCCCTTTCAAGGGTGTTCCACAAGCCCAGAACTGTAGTATTTTGACAGATAGAAAGAGGTGCCGCCAATTGTGGGGATACCCAAAAAAATCAATGCAGCCACATGTTGAGCCGCATAAGCCGCCGTGGTGATCTGATGTTACTGGGCGGGTGTTGCTGCCGAAGCCAAGAAGGAAAGCAAAGTTGCAGACATGGTCTTGCATGCAAAGGGGTTATAGGTTACAGGGGCCGTATTGTGGCGGATAGGGTTTTGGGGGTTCGGAAAGTCCTCCGGGCTTGAATGCGAACGTGCTGTCATGCTATTCTAGTTGTTTCACTTGTGGTTTGGCCTGGCTTCGCAATATACAGGATTCCTCAGCATGCACGAGAAAGACAGAGAGAGATAGGGCTTTGGGCTCATGATTTAGGGTTTCCAAAATACTGGGGAGCTTGCTTGTCAACAAGTACGATTTGGGCTCTCCCCCCCACACACACACACAATAGCAGCCATAGATAGGAAAGTATCTGGAATAATGGTTACAATCTCACTTTTTGTGCGGATGGTTGGAGTTTGCCAAGCAGGAAAGCTGGGAGCCGTCTTCTCAAGGTTCTTGCCGGACTTGGGAGTTCATTTAGGCTTTAGGGTTTCATGTGTTATATGGCCTGAACATTCAATTAAGGGCTATATTTTGGCTCGTCCATTTTTTTTACCACTGATCTGAAACCCGCAAATGTTTTGCACAAAATAGTTGCAACCCCCTCCCCAAAAGGACCCTTTTTAGAGCCTGACGGGTCGTTTTTGGCGATACATGTTGGTTTTCAGGAAGCTAAACGCCCCAAGTATTTTGTGTAGGTAGGGCTTCGGTTCATCCAGGGCATCCGTAGTAATCTCCTCAGGACCTCTGGGGTGCAAGTACTCAAATAGTATTCGATTTGGGCCCAAATTATCCATGTAGGAACCCCCTTGAGCCCAAATGCTTGCAATGTGTTGTGCTTGGGCAAAGCTTCAGTGACATGATACTTTCACTGTACCGCACTACAAACTTCAAGAGTGGACCCTCCGAAAAAATACACAATCCCTAAAGCGGCCTGCGCAGGCGTAGACCACTGTCCTCCAAACTGGAGCTGTAGAGGGCTCCATATGTGCAGCGTAAACCTTCAGATCCCGACATGCTTCCTACCCAGCATGATCTCTGTACGTACAAGATTATGTTTAGACGCATGCATCTTCCAAGTATATCCATCCGGGGCTTCATGTTGCCTTTGGTGTGGTCAGGTGAGATCGCAGGGCAGAGGCTTGGCGTCAAAATTTGCTTTACATCTACTTGGATGTTTTGTTTGCTCGCCAATGGGTGGTTTCAAATACTCATTAAACTAAGCCTCAATACAGAACATGGACTGTGATGTCCAATGGCATCCCAATGAGAAACCAGACGCCCTTGGCTACTAGACTAAGGGGACAAATTGGGCCCTCAAGACAGTCCAGCGATGAAGTAGGTTGCAGATTACACAGCTCTCCAGTACTATGTGGGACAAATCTTGCCCCACGCAGGGTTGATAAGCTATTGCAATTCCTGGCTAGTTGACGATTTGGGCCCCTGCATCAACAGCATCAGTTGACTGTGGAGACTTCTTGGCAGAAGCACTTATCCAGGCTTTAGCAGTCGCTTAGCAGGGAGTCACGCAACAAGTCTATGGGGCTTGGGACAGCGTGCCTTGCCAAACCTAGTGCGCTTAGTCCGAACTCTTTTCAGGTTTGGGGGTTTGTGCAGGGCCTGCAAAGCAAAGTTTGGCTGCAGCACTTTCGGCAAAGTGCGTACGAGGCAGGTTGGGACTGGTTTATTCAAGTTTCTGGTGACCGATTTCCCAATCAGACTTTTTTGGGGGATTGATGGACAGGGACCACAATACCAACTCTTAACCCTAAACCCTACAACTGTTGGCTCAGCAGGATTTCCCAGAGAGCCAAATAGCCCGAAATAAGCAATATTTGCAGACTTTCGCGCCCAATGTAGGTATTATTTATATGCTTGGCTCCCTAGTGTAGACGAACTGGCAAGTAGAAGGAGGCCATTCCTCGGGCAATCCACTGTATGTACCATTCACAACAGGGGCTTGCGTACTTAGTTGCTTCAGACGTCTACAGGGTATAGGCTGCTCTCTAAGTAAAACAAGGATCGCATTGCAAAACATTTTGGGAAATTCATGGAACCCGAGATCTTTAAGCCAAGCCTTTTGAACCCCTCACACACCAGCTCCCTGAATCCCAAAAACCGCACGCCCTTGAGCGCTTGAATTAAGCTTCAGACTTTGCTGTAGCAACTGGCCTGCCTAAAGCAGGTTTTGGCGTTTCGCCTGAGGGTTTTGTTTGTGGAGTGCCGCAGCCCCAGTGGAAGTATTGGTTCAGGAGTTGGCGCTTGAGGTTTAGAGCTTGTGGCTTAGGTTTCTTGGGCTTAGGTGTTGCCGGTCAGGTTGGCGGGATTTTTCAGTGCGGTCTTTGCTTTACGAGGCCTGTTTCGACAGCTTTTTGAAAAGGTCCTCTCTGTGTCTGTATGCTGGTTGAGTTGGCGTAGGTTGTGTCAGATGTTCTTACAGCAGGCAAGTTCCAGGCCTCTGATGTCTTGAGAATTGCAAGTTGCACACGAGAGTCAGGGTGATGGGCAGACCCCAAATGCTCCAAACGCGTGAGTCACATGGTAGTTTCCCTAAAAAAAAGGCCCCAACATAGACCCAAAAATAGTGTAGTCCTTTAAGGGTCCCACCCAAAAAAGGTACGCTTATTTTTTCTGAACCTTCCAAAAAACGGGATCAAGGCTGAGGGGTATCAAAAGCTAGCTACACCACACTTCTTTAAGCCGAAGCTTTCAAGTACTGGGCATCTCACAGAGCCAACGGAAGATTAAACCGTAGGTAGACCCTGGGGTAGGGTTTAGGGTTTAGGGGTGTAGGGCTTAAGGGACTCGAACCGTAACATCCCTTACACTGGTGTGACGCCGAGCTACGCATAGAAGAATCAGCGGCAGCTATAAGCCTTTCAAACCAAAAGGCTGCAATCAGTTGAAGCATTGAACCCAAATGCTGAAACATGAGAGTTTCCTCCCTAGAAATCCTTAGTGTTGACACTCCGTAAAATCTCCACATACCTTTGGCTGGGACACCCGCCTTCTGAGAAACCCCGTACATTGCACTCTGAATTGAGCAGCGTGTGTGCTGCAGAGGTTTGCCTCCGCACAGCTCACGCAGCGCCGGGGCGCCGGCTATAGGGTTTCGGCTTCAGGGCTTGCAGCTTTATGGTTTTAATGTTTAAAGGTTTGGGTCACATCGAATTGGTTTCATGTATGTGCTGCAAGCAAACTTGGGTTTTGGGGTGCTGGAATAGGGGACTTGCGGTGACCAAGCTTTGAAGGTGTAGTGCACGCAAAGGATATGAGGTTTGAGGCTCAATGTCCTTGGCTCGTGGTTCGGAGGCTGAGGGCTGGTGTAGGAACCAAGAGTTTTAGGTTTAGGGGTTTGGGGGTTTAGGGTTTGGGGGTTTAGGATTTGGGTGTTTGGGGTTCGAGGTGTTAGACAGTGAAAACCCTGGTCTCGGTGGTGTGTTTGAATCTTTCGGCGTGTGTGGTCCAAGGGCCATGTATTACCCCGATTCTAACACCCCCCCCTCAGCCCCCCAATATTCGGGTCTTGTCGGGCCTAGTTATTGGTGTTTTGGGTTGCATGGGTGAGGAGTACTTTAGGTTAGTAGGAAGCGTGAGGTGGCGGGATCTGGATGGGATATTTCCTTCTTGTAATCACTTTCTCTACAAACAACCATCCACATAGTACTGTCCTGTTAGTTGATTTCTCGCTGGTTTGGGAATCTCGTTGTCATGATTAAGGGAGAGCACTAATTAAGAATCGTTGCCATCCGGATACATCCCTCCACACCCTTGCCAGCTATGACCTGTCCAGCTGCAGCATTTTTTCTTGACGAGCTCTTGACGAATAGGGCCATACAAAAATCGAGATTTGGGTTTCAGAGGTTGGGTTTTGGACAACAAGAATGCGTCCGGCAATTGGCCTCGATTTCTCTCGGTCTTTCTATATATCCATATATATATATATACATATGTTACTTATTTGCATTTGTACTTGTATACCAATTCATGTGTACATGCGAGGACGAAACATGTTAAACGATAATCTTGCCGGTGCCTCCAAACATTGGACCTGAACCTAAAGGGTCAGGCTCCCATCAGTTCGGCAATCTCTTAGCCTCAACTATTTCCTGAACATTGTTGAAAGAACCTCACGACTCATTACCTAAGACACATGAGGCCTTGCGTCTTCGCGCAACTTGAGACATAGAGGCTGGCCAAAAGACTAGGGACCCAAAACGCCTGATGTAGATAGTGGTTTAGGGCGTAGTTTAGAGTTGAGGTTTTGGGGCTTAGGGATCCAATTAGCCAATGTAGGCAACATATACAGACTGTTGGGCCCAATGTAGGTATTATTTGTATACTTGGATCCCTAAGGAGAAGCTCAAGATAATGTAAGATAATAGCGCTCCGAGCCGTGATTCGATGTGGTTCGGATGTCCAGGTGTGCTCCAGATGCGGGGAGTCCATACACAGGGCTTCCCAATGCAGACGCCAATACGTTCTATCCTCTTTGTTGGCGGGAGGGGGGTCTTGTCTGGGAACTTCTATGTTTCCATCGGGAATTATTTTGACAAACTTGTCGCACTTCTGCTTGGACCCTTTGTCCCAACATGTGCTGCTGTCCCTACCTCGAGAAGCCAGTCGACCTGAACCAGGCAGTGTGCCTGAGACCTGAGATGTTCGTATCCTTACTTTTATCAAGTTTTATTTGGCAAGCGGGGCTACCCGATGCACAATACCTTTTAATCTTGTGTATTTTACTTCTGGTTTAAGGTTACAAGAACCACATCTAGCCTCCACCACTTTCCTCTGCGTCTGTTTTTTAGCCCAGCTAAAGCACGGCCCCGAATAAGACCGCAACAAGAGAGGCGGCCCTTAACAGGTTTCTTTGGGATCCCTGGTACAAGGGACCTACTGTAGCCAAAGTTCATGATTTTGGGACCCTTGACATTGTGCCTCATGGGCCCCATACACACGAACTAACATGCGGGTGGCTCACAAACTGCACGCATGTGTGATTGCCCGGCGCCGCATAGTGAGGCACCTCGGATGAGTCGCACATTTGTTGCCAACCAGAGGCACAGAAGCCTTGTCAATCAAATGCTTACTGGGTACGGAACCTTAGGCCGCGGCATTGATGCCTCATGCATGGGGCAAGGAGCTTGCCCCCAGTAATTCAAATATTTCCCCAAATGGCAGACCCCCAGAAATGGATAATTCGGTATTTTTCTATCACTTTAGGACTGATTCGGGTTCAGAGGTTTGTTCCCGGGAACAGAGATCAAGTTTGGGACGTCACCGGCTTCTGCCTCGCGATGTTGCTTCGATCTGGGCGAGTGTTTGTATGCCAGGGCGGCGCGATCAATTGCACGTGGAGGCGGCCATTGCTGTCTGCAGCACGTAAAACAGGAGCCAGCCAATTCCAGGAAACGCATCACGATAGATGCATCCTTCTGCACGAGCAAAACAGGCAGTTACGTGCTTTACTGCAAACAGTGCGATGGCCACCATTAACTTCTTGTCAGGTGCATGGACACACTTACGAGTTGCCTTGTAGATTGAATGCCGGACAAGCAACTTTGCCAACTGCCGACCGTTTGCGGTACCTGGCTGGTTTTTTCGATGGCGACGGGTGCGTTACCAGGTCTAATACATCTGGGTCCTCATTAATGCTGACGGTGGGCCAGTCCTTTGATGCTGCAGACGTCCTTTTCTTGTTTCAGTCAGCCTTTGGCGGCTGCATCGGCACGATGAATGTTGGAGTTGGCTTGCGGAAGCCCACTTTGTGTTGGAGAGTGCATGGGGCGGCAGCTCGCAAGGCCGCCCGGCTTCTTATGCAAGAGAGCCTTGTCAAACAGAAGCAGCTTGAAGTGGCATCGGAATGGCCTTTGGAAAGGGCTGAGCGAGAGCATGCGTTCCAGCAGATCAGGGACTTCAAGCAATTGGACTCTAGCACGGAAGGGTCGTGCAGCTGGGAGTACTTTGCCGGTTTCTTCGACGCCGATGGATACTTGCGGATGAAGGGAAAATCGTCACTTGAGCTTAGCGTAAGCCAGAAGTATACCACTATTCTAGAAAGCTTGCGCAGCTTCCTGGAGCGCGAGATGGGGCTAGATCTTGCAATTTATCATTATGATCAGATAGCGTCGCGGCTGCAAGTAAGCCACACGCCAACTTGCAAAGCCATTCTGGCACGACTCTTAGATTGTGGCTTGGTGCGCAAAGCGGGGTTGGCAACGCTGGCCTTGAGCCTTACTCCTGCGAATGCTGAAAGCGTGCGTATTTCCATGGCCAAGCACTTTGGGAACCAGAGTTTCGGAAAGGCCTTGGACGAAGCAGGAGTGGCAAGAGCGCAGAATATCCATGCGTTGAATGCCAAGGCAAAGGTGGCCAGAAGCAGGGGGCAGCTCCACCAAGCAGAGCAGCTGCTGGTGGAACTTTGCCACCTCAAGTCTGAGCACGCCTTACTCAATGCGCTGCTAGAGAATAGACAATTGCATGAGTATAGGAGTCAGCTGCTGAGTTTGCAGGCAGAAGCAGGCGAGTGAGCAAACGGGCCCAGAGGGTCGCGCTGAACTGAGTATAACATAGTCCCCCTGAAGTAGATAGAATATGGCTTTGGGTATCTTATAATAAGATCCCCATATTACCCATATCCTATTTACTTAAGGGGGACTACATCCCTTCACAATCTGTACAGTTCGCCAGATTTTGCGAAGCCCCGAAACCAAACGCCTCAGACCCAGCTCTGCAACCCAAAGTCAATCCGAAAACGCTACCTGGACCCCCAAAGTATGTAGAATAATAGCCTTTTGGGCTGTGTTTAAGGCATTTTGGGCTATTATTTCACTTGCTTTTGGTGTTTAGGTACTTGAAAAGGGACCCGTAACTCGGAGCAACCTGGATGGTTCTGTATCACGTAGCGGAGGTTTCTCAACCATGGCGGTGAGGGCCTCAGTGTGTAAGCTACGAAGTGAGTGCTGAGCAGGGCTCCTCGGGTTATGAAGAGGATCATACTTCCGACAGTTGTGGAACCCCGTGCCCTCGCTGGTCCCAAGAATTTGTCAGAGATAACATGTTGCACATCATGCGCAGACCCATGTGATCCTATGTGCGTGTTTTCAGGTCAAACATGCGGCTTGAATCTGTTGACCAGGCAAGTTGTCGGCTGACTGTCCTTGCGGCTAGTTGGCTTTGCACTAATATGGTGCTGGAGGGCTTGGGTGGATTGCTCGGCTCCTCGGTGCTTAGTTCCAATGGCTGAATTGAAGGATAGGCGTCGTACCAGCAAAGTTTGTGGTTTAAGCCCCGACATGGGAGGGCAGCATTCATAGACACCCAAGACCAAATCCCCACGCCCATGATGCAGGTTGCTTTCGGTGTTTCAGGTCATACATGTAAAGGTACGGAGACTGCGGGCATGACTGCGTATTGAAAGGTTTCGATTCTGAACGTGGTAGAAGACACCACTGATCTCATTGCGACCCTTCTATGTGCATAGGGAATATGTCTGTATATGTCTGTGTATATACATATGTGTATATTATTAACAAATGAATGTATACACACTGGTTCCCTTTGTGTACATGTCACATATTTGCTTGTAGGATGCGGCAAAGCCATAGAGAAGGGGTTATTGGCATAAATGGAAGAAGAGCCGTGCATACGCAGGCTTCAAAGGCCATCCTTAGGTACTTTTACATAGCAGAGTCGTATGCAAGCCCGTAGCAGTTTGTCAAGTAAATTTCTTGACGGATGTGTAGTGGGGCGCCGGTGCTGAGGCCACAGCAGTCGCAGAGCCTGCAGTCACACAGAGGCAACCAAGCACTCGAAGCTTGTGAAGCCTAGGGTTCAGGGTTAGGGTTTGGGGTTGAGGGTGGGGGCTTTGGATCTAGGATGTAAGCTTCAGGCATTTTGGGTCTGGTTATGACACAACTCATATGAGGTCAACTGCGAACAAGGAGGATAATTGTCACTGCAGCGTGACATTCAGTAAGTCTAGGCAGAGTTGTAGTTTCCATGAATATGGAGAACCTCGACATAGACCCCAGAGTTGTATAACCCTTATTATGGGGATCTCTTAAACAGTACCCCTGATTTTGGGAAAGCCTTATTCTAGCAGTGAGCCTGTCGAGTCCCTATGATTTGACGTGGATTTGGGGTTCAAGGTTTCAGGGCTATATAAGTCTGCCACGTATTTTCATTACGGGCGGTGAGTCAGGAATAAGTGATATCTTACATAGGGATTATATGGGGTTTATATTCCCTTTTTCCCTAAAAGCCACCAGTAAGTTATGGTCTGTGGTTTGGCCGATGTTTCCGCCTTCCTGCTTGCAGGGGACTAGGCGTGAAGTCTATTGGAGGGAGTGTTTCAATATTAGGTTCCTTAGGTCAAGACACCTCAGCTATTCATCACTTCATGCAAGCAAGTGAAAACGGATCTTCAGAGTTGCGTTCATGATGCTGCCTAGGTCTAAGCTGTGACATTGGGATCTTCTGTGGACTAGGCTAGGGTCATTAGCATCACAAAGTTACCCTCACGAAGTCTTTGATGCAGTTCCTTGTCTCTCATGATTTGTCATGGGTTGCGTTATTCTGAGATGGCTGCTTACTCGCCAACCCTCCTCCTTAGATGGCAAGGTGGACAACCCCCTTTGTCTCAAGACAGGGATCTATCATTTCTATCATTTATACTGTGGAGATGACTGGTACTGCTATGTCCATTTACTGTTATATAGTTACCCTTGACCGTTATTGTTTTCGTTGTATGAGTCTTTTACCATCATGATGGATGTGCATTGCGGGCGGGGGGGGATTCAGTGCATTTGATGACCACAGCGTATTTCAAGAACATAGAGTTCGTCCGCAGAGGGACAGGCCAATAAGGCTGTCATTTGCTTGAGCTTCAGCTTTACATTGTAACGGCAGCTGTACACCTTTCAGGGCGATTTTGGGTTTTCGGGCTTAGGGATCCAGACCGCAGGGTTCGGAGCGGCAGCGTTGTAAGAAGAGCCCAGCAACGAGGAGGTTGTCAAAATCATGGTTCCTGTTGGATACCCTAAATTTTAGGAGGCCGTATTGCACCAGGGATGCAAAAAGGACCGCAATTTCTGCAATATCTTCTCAACATGTCAGGCTCTACACTATCCCAAGTACTTGTGTACTCGCCATAGATCCGCAGGATCCCCGTGGACATCCTGACCCCACATCTGAATACCAAAGTCGACTCAGTGCACTCACGGATCCTTGCCTCCTGCTGCCGCTCCAGGAGAGGGCGTCCGAAAGTTGCAAAGGCTCGCCTCTCAGCCATTTTTTTGGTTAGGGATATTCCTTTCTGGCCCTATGTTAATATATATTTGGGCTTCTAGAAAGTGAGGGACTATCCCTACTACCTTCTTTATGGCTGCTCGAATGCATTACAGTGTAGGTGCTGTGTTTAGTTTTGGCACCGTCACAATGGGCATGCTTGGGGTTCACTGTGAAGCTCGGTCTATGCGTGACATTGCGTGGCCGTTTGCCATTTGTCGCACGTGTGGGCTTCAATCTCAGGATGGGATAGCTTTACGATGAGGACTTCCAACAAGACACCGAGATGCGAGACTTTGAGACATTGACTATCGGAGACCTTTACACTTGCAACTACAGCCTTCTGTTGCTGGCGTCTGCTCCTTCCCTGCTCCTAGCAAGCAGTTGTTTATAGTATGCAGGAGGAGGAGTATCCCTGCATAATCCCTGCAACTCCTTCAAGGGGACTCTAAATCGAGGGGACTCTAAATCGAGTACTTAGCTTCTCCAAACGTTGGCAAATGAATTCTTCATTCATCCTGGTGGCCCTCAACCCCGCATAAGCCCTTGTAGCCCCCCTTAAGTAGATAGATAGTGGAATAGAACATGGAAATTACTATTTATGGCTTATAGGGTTTAGGGATAGAACATGGGGTATATGGGGATCTTATTGTAACGTACCCAAAGCCAGATTCTATCTACTTAATGGGGACTATAACCCCAAACCCTTCACCTTGGAGTGTTTGGCCTTCAGCGCGGTCAGCTGCAGCAGGTAGCTGACGTCAGCTCCGGCGTGAACCCAAGAATTCCATGTTTTTCGCGGTTTAAGCTGGGTCAATGTTAGGGATCCTTTTTACTTTTTGGTCTATGAGCTCCCGCTCCTCTCCTC